>QFET01010419.1:0-87253 GCA_003316355.1 Tuber calosporum | reverse complement strand
GCCCAGACAGTTAAGGCCCAGTTGGGGCGTGGAGGTGGTTGTGTATCTTTAGGGTGCCTAATCGAGAGCAAAATGGGGACATGGTCAGAGCCTGATGATGGCAGAGGAGTGCTGTATGAGGAGAAAAATAGAATTAAACCCAGAGCAGCAAAGGAAAGATCTAGGACAGAGGGCCTGCCCCTGCCGCCCAAAGGGAAGCGGGTGAAGACCCCTTAAGTATTCAAGAGCTGGTAGCCAAGCTTAGCCCCTCTTGAGAAGTAGGGAAAGCAAACAACTAATTCAGTGGGGGAGTGGGCCCGAAGTGAGTCACAGGAGGGGTGGTGAATGTTGAAATCGGCTAGGGAGAGAATAGGAAACCCATCTAGGGGGAAAAATTTAAGAGGAGAAATAATACTCAAGGAGAAGGCCCTACCGGGGAGTGAGTATGAGTTCAGTACCCGACGGCGTGAAAAGGAGGAACCAAACAGTTCATCCATCTGGGAAAATCAATGCGCATTGTGTCGGATCTCACTAAGAAAAAGGGAAGTTTGACACTCATGGAGAGTAGGGAAGAAGAAACATAACACGCCAGTCGTGGCTTTTTAGCGGAGGAACAGGGGGGGAAGAAGGACTTGAATCCAGCAAAAGTAGGGAAACGTCCTCGAAACACTGCAGGATCCTGCATACAAACCAGGGAAACAGGAAAGGGAAGTTCAACTAAAGAATTAAAAAAGGAGGAAAACACATCACAGCTACCCAGGCAGTTGTGTTGGGCAAGGGAGAGAAAGGACGAGGCCCTAGGGGCCTCATGGGCTGGCGGGATGGTTGTGTAATCCATTACTGGGCAGATCTACAAGGATGACAGGGGCCAGGAGAGGGGCTGGGCGCCACCTGGGTGGGGGGGGCACCGTGGCGTGAGGAGGACTTGGACATGCCAGGGGCGGTCTGGACAGGCCTCATGGGCCAGGGGGTGGTTAGGTCAACGGCAGGACCTAAGGGACCTGTAGGTGGTGTGGAGGGTCGAGTGGCAGTCCTAGATCCAGGGGGTAGATCTGGCAGAACGTCCATCTCGTCATCATCTGTGGTGGGTTGTGTGGCAGCCGGAGCTGAGGGGAGAGGAGCTGGTCTGGATGGGCAGTCCCAGTCGCGGGTGGAGTGATCCTCGTCACAGATCGGGTAATGGGGGGGGGGAGGTGGGGGGAGGTCAGGCAGCAGCTGAGCACAGCTTTGGTGTTCCCCTGCTTGGGGCATGAGGGATTGGAGCATGTGTGGTCGGCAATCATGTGATTGAAAGATCAGAAGGTGCAGACTAGGTTGGGTGTTTTGCATCGTGGGGCTACATGCCCAAAGGCCGAGCAGTTGTGGCATTGGGTGTAGGGAGAGGAGGACAAGGCTCTTTCAGACTGCCTATTGGCTGAGAAGAGATGGAGATGTGGTTGTAGGAAGGAGGCATGCTCGGGGGTTGTAGTTATGACTAGAGAGCAAGAGTGTTAGAGGCGGGAGGCCGGATCCCTATTAAGGAACCTAGTGGACAGGATAGGAACACCAGTGTAGTTGAGGATTGACGTGGAGAGGCGGGGGAAGAGGTGGTATTCATTCTCTGGGAGGCAAGTGGAGGGAACAGAGTGGATATCAATCTAAACGTCTGTAGGAGCCCGGCAGAAGGGGAGCCAAGGGTTGTCGCTGACTGCGAAGGATTGGTTGAGGTGCCTGGTGAGGGCATTAAATTATCCGACGTAAGAGAGGGCAGGAACCTGGTCATCAAGGCCAGATAGGGACACAGAGCCCCAGTCGTTTTCAGAGGCCTTGAAACTAAGGGGAAGGGCGGAGTTGACATCGGCGAGTACTGAGGCTGCCAGGACGGTGAGACGGCCAGAGATGAATGCTGCATCATGGCGGAGGTCTGTGATGAAAGGGAGGCGAAAAGTCTGCTAGCTTCAGTGGTGATCGGGGGTGGAGGAGGTGATGGTTGTCGTTGAGGGGAGAGGGAGCCAAGTCTTGAGGAGTCCGTGGTGGCTTGGTTAGCAGTAGCAGCCGCGAACTTGGCTTCAGAGGGAGGGTTAGTTGGAGACTCTCTCCTATTCCCTCTACCTACCACGATCTGGGCATAGGAGGGAGCGGAAGTATCATGGTTGCGGAACTGATCACCAGAGAAACCATGGATTACCAGGGGGGTGCCTTCAGAGGCAGCGGCAGGATGTGAGGGGGGAAGTGCAAATCGGGGTGCAGGGCGCCTCTGGGTTATACCAGGATGGGTGGGATGGCGGGAGGAGTTGTAGTGGCAGGAGGAGGTGTAAGAGTGACACGGTAGGCCAGGTCACGAAGCGCGGAATGGATTGGTGCCAGGCTGGGGGCGGCAGGGTTGGCAGCTTGAGTGGAGTTGGCTAAGCCAGCACTGAGAAGTGCGACGGATGGCGAGAGGGAGTCAAGCTGAACTCCAAGGGCCAAGATTGAAGGTAGGGCACCACACAGGAGCAGGATCAAGGTGATCTCACTAGTGGAGAGGTCATCGAGGCTTGAGTGAGAGATGGAGGGGACCAGAGCAGAGGAGAAGTAGACGACCTCCTTGGTTTCGTCAAGGAAGAAAGAGAGGGACCTGAGGTGAGGGGGGGCATCCACTATGGACGCAGTGGCTGAGGGTGGTGCAGGGGCGGAGGCGAAAAGAGGGGGAGGAGGGGGACTGTGTTGCGCCATAACCAGGCCTAGGGTAGGCAAGGACCTAAGCGAGGAGTGGTGTGGGTGGGATTGTGGGAACAGAGTACACTTTTGAAGTGATTGTGCAAAATGTAGGTACAGGAAAATAGGGGAAGCGAAGCGTGGCTTGCTATCTCTGTCCGTGACCATCCAGTATTAGGCGCTCTTCCGACAACCCTAACTCTGGTGACTTTACTATGAGTCACCTCCTTACTATGACTGCCACGTGAGACATAGTATAACAAACATCCTTTGACTCATCACTTGAGTCATATTATACAATCCCTATAATATGCAATTCCATAAATGGTCATGTATGCTAATCGTATCACAAGGATGAAACCCCTGACTGATACTTGTAGTCAGGTGTGAAAGATATAACTTCATATGACCTCACAATCGTGAGTCATGAAACCATAAACATAAATGAAACCAACAAAATATCATAATCGGAAATGATCTAACAAAGCTTGAGTCATGTGAAACATTCCTTACTGCTAGGTGACGATTTGTAACAAAAAGCGAAATTCAGGGAAGGTAAAGATAAAAATGTACGAATCAATAGGTAAATCTTAATCTAGTTAAGCTGTAGCTTCAATCAAATCCAGTTTATTGCGAGAGGATAGTTGGTTCTCAGAGTAGAGTGCCGATCGCGTTTATTTACGTAGAATTACCAAAGCCCTCTATACTTATCCTAACTCTGAACATTGATCAGCACCCTAAACTACTCAGGGCTCTCAATGTCTGGCTCCGGTGGAGTCACCTGTCGGAGCTCTCGAATCCCTCAGATAATGTGAGTCTCCTTAATCTGATTGGCTTTTTGCAATGCATCTTGTTTATGTCTGCAGGAGAGAAAAGCCTTTCTGACGGTTGTCTAGTCAATCGCCTACCGTCAAGACTTCATGTGACTCATTATCTATGGTAAGACTCATTTGCCCTGCTGCATTTCCATATATACAAATATAGTAGTCAGCATGGTCTACTTGTCCTATTAGCACCTTTTCCAGTTACAAGCCAGCTCCCCTGGCTAGTGGCAGTACTGTGTTAGTTTAATGGGCGCTAACCATACCCAATGCTTCGTTAACCACCACAGTCATAATAGGACAGAATGCTCTATGAGTCGTGTAACCTCTCTCGGTTATGGTATAGTTCGGGGATGTCAGTTGCTTTGGGCAGTAGAGTTTTATCCGAATGTACTACCGTTTGTTCCTTATTTACAGATTGTCCTCTAAGGGACTCCAATCCCTCCCATCGGGATATCTGGTACCTAGGGTACCCCAGGAACGCCATCTAGTGTCAGTACCAGCAAGGTGCCCCGTGTCGGCTGTTGCCTACCTTCTTCTATACCCTGCTGACACCATTTCTCCACGGAACCGTGGCAACCAATATGGTGTTATAGGATGACCTCCTGCGGCATAGTTTTAGTAGCATTTTACCAACTCTTACAATTTGCCCACTATCCCAGTTGCAGTTTACCAATTAGTCCAAAACGCCCACTTGTGACTTTTATGATTTTTTGCGTTACGTGTAACATTGAATGTAGGGTAACTTGGGCTTTACAATCCTATGCACGATGCCTAAGGTAATGGTTAACTAGCCCCCAGCATGGGCCAAATCAAATCCGAAGTCCGCAAAATGTACATTTGCATCATCAAACTGAACTGTCTGACCTCTCTGTTTTTTACACTCGATTTTGAAACCATGATATATTTGGTTACACGAACATATCAGGCCTAAAGGCATACGTATCATGTACAGATCTTTTCCTGGGATACTACAGTTCCCAGTCTAACCAGTTACCCTGTCTAACTATGCTCCCTAGTTACCCTATCTAACAAGGTTACCCACCCTAATACTCTTCCTTAGTTATTCTGCCTAGTGGGGTTACGCTACCTGTGTAGTACTCCAGGTTACCCTGTTCAACTGGGTCACCATACATAAGTCTGGCTCTGGGTTACCCTGTCCAACAGAGTTACCCAGCCTAACAGAGTACCCAGGTACCATCGCTTGAACAATATACCCCAGGTTCTTTGCCCGCGAGGCAGGCCTATGACACCGGTCATCTCTGACTCACCTCTGGGTCTTTGGCTTGACTGAGGTCTGGTTAGCCATACCAACTGAATTATAGTAGCGTTACAATCACCTGATTCCATTTGTAGAAAGCAACACTCTACTTAACCTCTAGATCCTTTTGGTTTCAAGAATCACCGTGTACTTGCAATAAGATAACTGGCTAGAAGCCCTCACCGTTGCAATGCTAAAGAACAATTATTCCTCATGCACTTAAACTATTGCAAATATTGTATGTTTCTCTGACACTTTTGCCTGCAAGAAGAGGCACTGTTGATCTTGGCCAAATGAATCCCATAGTGTCGCAGTTGTTTTGCCCGATACAAGGGCATTTGGTCTTCAATCATTGCATATTTTTCTTCCTTATCTGCCCATTCAGAATCAGAAATCCTATTTGTGTTAATCCTTTATATTATTTACTTCGATTAAATTGCGACAACTTAATAATAATATCATAATCGGCTTGATAGATGACTTGGCAAATATCTCCTGATCTTCGTCAATATCATATTTATTAGGAGATTGATCCATATGAGAGCGCAAATATGGTACTGATGATTCAAAATGAGAGTCTCCCATAGGTTCCAAAATTCTCCTTGAAGCTCCGGACATTTGAAACTTAATATCTAGTCAGAATAGGGTAATGTAAAATTAATTATCAACTCTGTAGAAATTCCACTAACCGAAAGTAATTTAAGGATTAGTTTGTAACTTGTAGGTTTAAAACAAAAAAGGAGAACAATAATTTGAGTATTAGATTTAAGAAAACCAAGGTATATACTTGTGTAATATCTTTAATTATAGCAGAACTTCTTTGATATAGGAATTTCTTACCTAAGCAGGTATTTGGGTTTAATTTGACAATAAATTTGCCTTAGTTGCAACTTTATAAAAATGATGAACTACCTTTAAAGTGAAATAGTCAAAGAACCAAAACCCTTTTGTAACTTTTTTTTTTTCCTAAGATGCATAGAAAACTCAACTTATTTTTGATGGTAAAATATTAACTTTGAGGATTTTGAGAATTTAGCAGATAAAATTAGCTACAAAGGTCATTGAGTGTTCATCAATATTTTCTATACTCTATTTTATATAGTCTACCTTCCTAGCTATATTGATAAAACAAAATAAATTGTTGTAGGTTAAAGTCCAATGTGTTTATTTTAACTGGTACAGAATCATATAATGTTGAAGGTAGGGTAACTTGAGGTTCATGATCCTATAGGTTATCCTTATTGTAGGCTAAGTTGATCACCTCATGGCTCGAATCCATATGGGAGTCTATGTAACCCTTACATAGGTTACTGGATGGTTCTGTGAAACTAATCTAATATTTATACTGGATCCCGCCATCATGAAGCACCAGATTACAGGAAGGCACCATGCCTGCAGGGGCCTAGGTTGCTTATCAAGTTTTGACAGATGATGCTAGTTACATGGCCTAGCTAGTTACCCTGGCTAACTTGTGTACTACGTAACCCTGCCTAACTCTGATTGGGGGTTATCCTGCCTAACTCCATTAGTGGGTTACCCAGTCTAACTCCGATAATGGGTTACACTGCCTAACTTGGGTTGCCGGTTACCCTGTCTAACTGGGTTACCCTACAAACTCTGTTTCAGAGTACTTTCCTATTTAAATTAGCTTCAATTTCGATGTAACCTGGTGCTGGGTAATGATACCATTGCTTGTCAGACGCCATTGAGGCCGCTGCCTAGACTGAGAGTCAGTAAGCTATACCAAATGATATGTAAGAGTGTTACACCTACTCTCATATATGGCCACTGCTGATGCCCATATTAATCATCTTGATGGCTTTAAGGGGATAGGTACTGACAATGCCATCTAGTTATTAATACCGCTACTACATAATATGATCTCTTTCTTATCTGATATGCAGGTTGGCTTCACCCCTGATATGTAGCTGTTGTTAACTGCTACTCTGGCGCCCTTGATTGGTCCAACCCATCCTCTGTATCATACTGGCACCGTTATTTCCTCTCCAAGTTCTTCAGTTAGCCTGTAGTTTTTTCTTAACCTTAACCTTGATTCCTATATCTTGAATAGGCTGGTGTTTACTTGCATAGGATTACTGTATAACATGTGTAGACTGTTATCTGTCAGGTTAGAGTACAATATGCGCTTAGTTCCTTTTGATTTTGGTTTATTGATATTAAGGTTTGAAATAGGTCATAGCTAGTGTTAAAGGCAGATTCTTGTTGTTAAGAGTAGTCGATTATAAGGATAAGCGAAACTGACTAGGTTTAATCTTTCCTCGTAAACGGCGATTTTCTAGGAAGGCTTGTAAATAAAGATTTTCAGTAAAACTTAAAATCTTGATCAGATGACCTCTCTGTTGCTTGATGATTCCTAAGGTTTGGTAGGAACTTCGATATTTATATGCCTTAATCGCATGTCCACAGACTACATCTATATTCTATACTTCCACCGGATTCCCTACAAAATCCTAAGAGCGAGAACCATTTGACCGGGAGAATCTTGTTAACCCCATAGCTTATCTACATGTCGGAACTAGTGTATTTTTTGATAGTGTGAACGATGCATTAATCCGAGATGTGGTTCCTCAGCCTGTCGCATCAAACTTACATAGTCTATCGTGGAATTTAGCTACAGTTTCTTAGAACTCTAGGTGCCCAACTTGGCTGGTGACCAATCTGGATTCTGCTGGCTTACCCAGTGTCTTGCATATGGCTTTCAGAATGAATTAAGAATTACGATTGGTCCAATACCGTATCCTCTTGCTATGCCTCTCCTTATCAAGCTCCTCCGATAGGTCCTAAAACCAAAATAGGTATGTTTTCAGGGTCTGAGTGGGTTTTCATGTTTCTCCAGGATCCTTCGCATCATGTTCTTATTTTTGCGCGGAGAGTCCCGTCACCTACGGTACATTCCAGTGAAGACTGTACCAAATAGGCCATAACTCTGCAGACACTGATTCCAAGCACTTGATTGCTGCTGCGTTGGGTTGTCCGCGTCTCCGTCTTGATATATCCAGTTCACAGCATGCGGTCAGACGGACGGCGACAATGTATATGGTGTTACCAGTTGTTACGATCCTATGCTGTAAGCTGGTTTTGCAACAGGTAACTACTTCTCTTTGGGTGGGATAAATATGACCGGGCGGCGGTAATAGTCCGGTACGGGGCGTGGCGCTAATCTCAGCCACCAGGGTAGGAGCACTATTGCAACGAGTAGTACTAGGCGGATTTCCACTATTGCTCTTAGGCCTATGCCTACGTTGTCTTGATAGCTGAACCTTATGGTTCCTATCGCACAACGCCAATAGGGAATAGAACGGTAAAGAGGTAAAGTAATTGTATAGGTAAGAACTTACATGGTTGCGTGAAGAGTCCTAACTACAGGTCGCCTAGAGGTCCTTATATAGGCACTCTTCCCACAACCCTAACGCTGGTGACTCATACCTGTGAGTCACACGACCTCTATGACTCATAGTGAGACATAGTATGAAATCCATCAGCTGACTCCTCAGAGTCAACTGCGCCGCGCGCCAACCAATCATAACTCATATAATAAGTCATGTGCCCTAAAGTGGTCACATGCGCGAAACCCATGACTCATAGTGTGTGTCATGTGCGAAAATCATTACATCATATGACTCACAAATGTGAGTCATGTGCATGATCAACCAATCACAACATAACAATGATTGCACAAGTGTGCCTGATGTGAGACCCCATGACTTCTAATGAGTCATAGTGCGAAATATAACAACCTTGTGACTCATACCTATGAGTCATGCGAAATTCTGCCTTGCTTAGTCACCAATCGTGACATTAGCTCCCCTCTCCCTTAAGCCTGAGTCCCTTCAGGCTTAACGTCCCATCTTCGTCCGGCTTTCTCCAAACCTGCGCAGTTCATTTTTCAATTTCCGAACATGATGTTCGGCCGTCTGGTAGTTCCTCCGGACTTCCTCTAAGGTGCTGTGTGCCGCCCTAATAGTCCGGTCCCGGTCATCAATCTTTCTCTGATATGTCCGCTTATGAGTTCTTTGGGCCTCGCTTGTGGCCTCGGCGGTGCCAAGGTGTTCTCGTAGCCCTTGAAACTGTCGTTGCAAACTCTCTTCGTCGGGGATCGTCTCGTTTTCGCTTTTTTCACCCCCCTCTCCCTTCAACTGTGTCCTCACCGTTGTTTTTCTTTTCCTAATGCGTGCATCGTTTTCCGTAAGGGGTGCCGCTTCCCCGGTTCGTCTTGGGTAAAACCCAGCATCGATTTTGTCGTGTCTGTGAGTACAACAAGTGTCCTGGAAACAGTGTTTCCAGGATGTCTCCTTGTGTGGTTGTTGCGGTTTGCGCAACTTGGGCTGTCGTGGATGCCAATTGCTTCCTTCCTTGTCGCGTAAATGAGTGTTGCAGGAATCATCGTAACTGGCAGTCCACGAAAGAGCGTTGTGTGCTGCCTGCTTTTCCCTTTCTTCCTGAGTAGCGTATGGCGGGCTGGTAGGGGTAGTAGCCATGGGGCTATCGCCCCAGCCTTCGTCTGGACCCAATGGCGTTGGGTCTTGCCTTGTGGGTTCGATTTTGACTCTAACCCACACGGGGTTTTCTTGGGTTCTGCTGATGGAAACGTTCAATGGCGATGTTGGCATTGTTGAAGTTTTCCGCAGGGTACCAAGTTTTGTCGTGTTCTGGTGAGTAGCCAGTCCTCTTGGCTCTGTAAAGTAGGCGTTTTCGGTGTATGCGTGAATCAAGAATATCTTCGAGTTCGTACTCTCTTTCTCCTTCTATCTCGATTGGATGTGGTGGTGATTGCTTTTGTGAGGGTAACTGATTGTCTTGGTATGGTTCGTGGAGTGAGATGTTGAAGGTGTTGTGGGCCTTCATCTGTTGGGGCAAGGCCAATTTATAGGCACTTGTGCCCACCTTCGTAAGGATCTTGAATGGTCCGATTTTCTTGTAATCCAGCTTCTTGCATAGTCTTGTGGTCCTTATATTTCTTGGCAGTAACCAGACCATGTCGCCTGACTGGAGATTCGGATCGGGTTTTCTGTGTTGATCGTAGTTTTCTTTTTGTCGTAATTGTGCACAGACCATTTCCTGACGTATAATAGTGTGCAGCTGACCCATCTCTTCCTTTTTCGTGGTTTCCTTTAGTATCATGTGGCCTATCTCCCCATGTTCCGGATGTTATCCGTAGTTTGCGTAGAAGGGTGTGGTCTTAATGGTTTCCTGTTTTCCATTGTTGTATGCAAATTCCGCTAATGGTAGTAATTCCGCCCAGTTATCTTGCTGATAGTTGACATAGGGCCTTAGGTATTGTTGCAGTATTCCGTTCGTCCTTTCGGTTTGTCCGTTGGTTTGTGGATGGAAGGCGGTGCTCATTCTTCGTTCAATTCCAAGGGAATTTGTAGTCTCTTTCCACAAGTCTGATGTAAATAGCGTTCCTCTATCGGTGATGATATCTTGTGGTAGTCCATGGAGTCGGAATATTTCCCGTAGGAGTATCTGGACAAATTCTTTGGTTTTCATATCCTTGTTGCAGGGTATGAAATGGCTCATTTATGTGAAGCGGTCGATGACAACCAGGATGGCGTCATAATCGTCTGATTTCGGCAGGTCCGTGATGAAGTCCTTTGCTATCGATTTCCATGGTTGGTGTGGCGCCTCGTTCGGTTGTAGTAGTCCGTAGGGTGTGTGCCTTATCGCTTTCGTTCTTTGGCATGTATCGCAATTCTTGACATATCTCTTTATGTCGTCTCGCATCTTTGGCCAATAATATTGTTGGGACAGGAGTTCCGTAGTTTTGCTGGTTCCGCCATGCCCAACTGCTGGGTTATCGTGATTTTGTCATATGACTTGAGTTCTGATCTCTTCGTGTTCCGGTACCCAAATCTTTCCTTGATGCCATAGGCATCCTTCCTTCCATTCACATGCCCCTAGAGCGACTCCTTTCATTTCTTTCTCTCCTTTCCTAATGGCTTCCTGGATTGCTCTTATCTGTCTGTCTTTCGTGCTTGCTTCTCGGATGCCAAAATCTTCAGCGACAAACTTGACCACTTCCATGGCTTCGAAGTATTGTTCTTTTGGGATTAGGATCCTTTGTTTTTGTTGGATCCTCTCGTCGTTCTTTTTCGGGACATCTTCTGCTCTCCTAGTAAGGGCATCTGGATTGCCCCCTTCCCTCCCTGGTCGGTTTTGTATTTTGATATCGTATTGACTGAGGGTCTCGCTCCATCGGATTTTTCTGTCCTTAAGCTCTTTTGTCGTGGTAAATGGTACCAGGTTCTTATGGTCTGTGAGGACCAGGACCTGGTGTCTGCTTCCTTTTAAATATCTTCTCCATTCTTTCAACGCTTGGACAATGGCTAAGAGCTCTTTGTCGTGGATATCGTGGTTGCATTCCGTGGGCGACATTGTTTTTGACCGGTATGCCACTAGCCTCCATTTTCCATCGCTCACCTTCTGTGATAGAATGCCTGAGCATAC
Organism: Tuber calosporum; assembly: GCA_003316355.1. Lineage (NCBI taxonomy): Eukaryota > Fungi > Ascomycota > Pezizomycetes > Pezizales > Tuberaceae > Tuber > Tuber calosporum. The sequence continues at coordinate 76,048 of QFET01010419.1, read as the reverse complement.
ATATTTTGAAGCGTCGGTCTCAATCATGATTTCCTTAGATGAAGCGTAGTGTACCAGTAGTGGGGCAGAAGTAAGTCGCCTGCGCAATTCATTGAATGCTTTTTGTGGGTTCTCGGTCCAGTTCAATTTGCAGTCCTTCTTGGTCAGTTGATAGAGTGGTTTAGCTATCCGACTAAACCCTTCAATGAATCGTCGATAGAAGTTGCCAAATCCCATAAAGCACTGTATTCCTTTCTTGCTTTCGGGTAGTTTCCATTCTCATATTGCTTTTGTTTTGATAGGATCAACGCTGACTCCGTCATTGTCGATGATGAACCCTAGGTATTCGGTTCGTTCCTAGTGAAATTCACACTTCGATGGCTTCAGTGTCAGCCCTTCTTTTCTCAAGCCTTCCATAATCATCCTGACATGGGTTCGGTGTTGTTCCAGGTTTTTTGAATATATCAGAATATCATCTAAATAGACGATACAACAGATATCAGGAACCTGCTGAGAATCCTATTTACCCATCGCTGAAACGCTGCAGGTGCATTTTTGAGTCCGAATGGCATGAAGGTGTATTCGTATATGCCGTATTTGGTGGTAAAGGTAGTTTTCCATTCGTCTCCGGGTTTGATTCTGATTTTGTGATATGCGTTTCGGATGTCTAGTTTAGTAAAAACCTAGGCTCCACTAACCCTATCGAGGGCTTCTCCTATCAGTGGTAGGGGATATCGGTCTCGTTTGGTGACTTCGTTGAGCCCTCGGTAGTCCACGCATAGCCTTAGTTTGCCGTCTTTCTTCTTAACAAACTGGATTGGTGATCCTCCGTTTGCATAAGAGTCTCGAATCCAGGCCCGGTTCTTGTTGACCCTGATGTATTCTCTTAGTTCTTCTAGCTCTTTTTCGCCCAATGGGTATAGCTTTCTTGCTGGTAATGTTTCTCCTTTTTTGAGGTTGATATCCAAGTCAACCTTTGGTCGGTGGGGTGGTAGCCGAGTTTCTTCCTCTTCCGTGAACATGTCCAGGTACTGGATGTATTCCCTTGACACAATGTTTCTGGTTTTGTCTTTATCTTGTCCTTTCTTGGCCTTGATAGCAAATTCAGTGCTGACATTGATCCTTTCAATCCAGGTAGGTTCGTTCGTCTTATAATCCCACCTAAGGATTCCTGTAACTTCACCTCTTCAGTAGAACTTTTCCAATAACGTAGCGGAGATCTCGTTGATCTCAATCTTTTGGCGTTTTGGGAGGTCCGTACTACCAAACCCTGCTGCGCCTCCCCTCGTAGGAGCCACTTGCTCCACTTCTTCACATTGTCCCATGACAATCTTTTCGCATATCAACTGTGCGATGCGGTCTCCCGGCTCTACTCTCTAACTGTCCTTTCCCATGTTGACCAGGACCACCTTGACTTCACCTTTGTAGTCTGCGTCGATTACTCCCGCATTGACACTAAGCTGGTGTTTAACTGCCAATCCGCTGCGCGGAGCAACCCGACCATAGGTGCCTTCTGGTACTCCTATAGCTATCCCGGTATTGACGATTCCTTGTTCTTTTGCCGGTATCGTAATTCTCTCGTCTGAATACAGGTCATGTCCTGCAGCCTTGGCTGACCCCTGGGTAGGGAGTGTGGCTGTATTGCTCAATCTTTGGATTTTGATGTTCTGGACATCCTTGGCCTGGATCGTGGAGAACTGTATCTCCAAGTTCTCTTGCAGGGCTTCCGGTTCAGGGACTAAGTCTACAGCTGGCGAGCTTTCGAGGCATCCTCTGGTACACCACTCGCTATCGAACGTGATCTTATTGCTTTCCCAGTCGATCTTGGGGTTGTGTCTTCTTAACCATGGCAGCCCTAGCACTGCCTCATGGTTGGGTAGATCTGAGATTTGGAAGGTTGCCACTTCCCTATGGCTGCCGATGTCCAAGGGTACTTCCGCTATATGGGTAATTGGTCCCATAGCGCTCGGCTCCACATCCGCAAGGTAGATTTCCCGTATTTCTTTCGCTTTCTTTGTTCGTATGCCGTGTTTGTTGCTGAATTCCTTGTCAATAAAGTTTTCTGTAGCGCCCGAGTTAATCATGCCGTTGATGATGACTGTCTTGTCCTTGCCATTTAAACTCATTTTGACCATGGCATGGTCTTTTCCTTGTTCCAATGTTTCCGTATTTGTAAGTGCCATGTAGATGTTGCTGATTCCGATGGTTTTGGTTTTGTTGTCCCGCAGCCCATCTCTTACTGGGGACTTTCATCGTTTCCCGACTCCTCAGGTGCTTCTCTGATCTCCATTTCGTGTAGGTTGGTTCGTGGTTTCCAACGATTATTGTTGTTCTTGCTGTTGAACTGCCTAGTATAGTCCTTCTCATCTTTTGCATTTCGGCAATTACTGAGTCTGTGCCCAGGTCTTGCGCATCCTAGGCATAGGTTGTTGTCCCTCCTTCTTATGAACTCTGCTCGTGAGAGATTTAGTCGTGGACGCCTTCTAGTAGCATCCAGGTCCATTGGGTCGCCTCGGGTTTCCATAGTGTTGCCCGATTTCCAGGTTCCGTTATTGTTCCTGGGCATTTCCTGTTGTTGGATAAAGATACTGTTGTTTCCTTGGAGGTGCTTGATCATGTTGATCCGGTTTTCTTTTTCAATTGCCCAGGCTGCAAGGGCATCGACATTTGCCGCCACCATGTGGTCCGCTGCCCATGCGTCCTGGAGCGTTCGGTTAATTCCTTTAAGGAATTGGCGTCTTAGTGTACCATCATCCTCATTCGCCTCTCTAGCTGTGAGGCGAAAGTCATTCCAGTATACCGTGACTGGTTCCTTGCCTTGTGTCAGGCGGTCGAGTTTTGTCCTAGCTGCATTTTCTGCATCCACATCCCCAAACTGGTTTTTGAGGGCTGTAGTGAAATCTTCATATGTAGTCCATGTCTCCAGCTTGCGTCCTTCTGCAAATGGGGTTATCCAGCTTGCTGCTGCATCCCTTAATATGCTTTTGACGTAGGTGATGCATTCCGTATGTCGTGTTTCTTGTGTGGCTTCAAAGTATAGTTGGCATTGCACTAAGAAGGCTCGTAGTTTGGTCCTTTTTCCGATGAAGGTAGGAGGTTTCTCGACTTTGATCAGGTTGTTGGTTGTTTCTCGCTGGTTGTTTATCAGAGTGAGGATCTCTTGGAACTGTGCAGTTGTAAATCCTGCTAGTTGAATTCCTGCTCCTCCACCAGCAGTTGCTGGTCCCGGTTCAGACATCCTTTCTGGTCTTGGGGTTTCTGATTCCAGAGATCCTGTTGGTGAGGCCGGCTCAGGGGTCACCGGACTTGTGGTTCTTTGTGATTGGCTTCTGGATAGGTTTGTGCTAATTGCTTCTTCAAGTGCAGGGCCAAGTGTTGAGGTATCGATTTCGCCCTCAGTAAGGTCGTTGTCGTTGTCTGTAGAGTCTGCCGTTTTGTAGTTGGGTGTTGCTTAGGTGACGTAACCAAATGTTAAGATCCTATACTGTAAGCTGGTTTTGCAATAGGTAACTACTTGTCTTTGTGTGGGATGAATATGACCGGGCTGCGGTAATAGTCCTGTACGGGGCGTGGCGCTAATCTCAGCCACCAGGGTAGGAGCACTATTGCCACAAGTAGTACTAGGCGGATTTCCACTATTGCTCTTAGGCCTATGGCTACGTGGTCTTTATAGCTGAACCCTATGGTTCCTATCGCACAATGCCAATAGGGAATGGAATAGTAAAGAGGTAAAGTAATTGTATAGGAAAGAACTTATGTGGTTGCGTGAAGAGTCCTAACTACAGGTCGCCTAGAGGTCCTTATATAGGCACTCTTCCCTCAACCCTAACCCTGGTGACTCATACCTGTGAGTCACATGACCTCTATGACTCATAGTGAGTCATAGTATGAAATCCATTAGCTGACTTCTCTGAGTCAACTGCGCCGCGCGCCAACTAATCATAACTCATATAATCAGTCAGGTGCCCTAAAGTGGTCACATGCGCGAAACCCATGACTTAAAGTGTGTGTCATGTGCGAAAATCATTACATCTTATGACTCACAAATGTGAGTCATACACACGATCAACCAATCACAACATAACAATGATTGCACAAGTGTGCCTCATGTGAAACCCCTTGACTTCTAATGAGTCATAGTGCGAAATATAACAACCTTGTGACTCATAACTATGAGTCATGCGAAATTCCGCCTTGCTTAGTCACCAATCGTGACACCAGTCGGCTGTCAATGTCAGGCTTTTTGGTGAGGGGACAGATCTTGCCGTAGGCACTGCAGGTGACGAGCGAGCACAACAAAGGGGCCGGAGGGGTATCAGTAGTATCTCAGACCACTTTTTGTATCTATTCATTGCTGGATTCCAGTACCTTGTACCCATGTGCCTAACACTTGTACCTTAACAATGAATATTAGAAATAAAAAATTAAAAATAAAAACCAAGAATACAGGCAACCTCTAGTTCTGACTCTTGAAATGATTATCCTTGTTCTATGTATATTATTTCTTGATCTCTTTATACTTGTCTTACTATTGATGTTGTGTGATAGAAGGAAAAGTCTTCCGAGGTTAATAGAAGGTAGGCATAGGACAAAAGATATTTTGTTGACCTTCAACATCTATTATTAGTTATGATTGATCGATGTGATTGGAGAATGCAATTAGTGTTATCCGGTATTGGAGCTTGAGTAAAGAATAACTATATCCTGTACAACTCAATCACTGTCATAATATTTCCTAAGAAGTTCTTATCAGTTACACCAGCGCTAATAGATACATATCGCTCCAGTTATGCACTAACAGAATAGCTTGTCTGTTGTTTAGCAGATGTAACTAGCTCTATCATCCTAGTCAGAGGGGCTTTGGTCGACTTGATAATGGTTGATGTGGTATTGGTGTAGGTGAACAATTCCGATATGAGTATTATCTTCATATTGTAGTGATAGACCTCCCAGTTTCATTGTATGGCAATGCCAGCAGTTGTTTTCCATAATCTATGGTGGTAGGTCTTGTGTCTCATCAACACCTGCAAAGATTGGATACCTGCCCTATCTGGTAGCTACTAATATATTCTTGTTGGTCAAGCATGTTAGGATACGACAGAAACTGTCTTGAAGGAAAATGGATAAGATAGTGATCTATCTCTCAACTAGTAAAGGCAGGCAGGCTCTAGTTTCCTTAAGTTCTCAAGACAGTGCGGCATCTTATAGTCTACAACTCAGACATGGTTGCCTGCATCAAAAGCAGTCAAATTGTCTTAAAGCAAACAATCCATCTGCAAAAAGGTGGTTTGCCGAAATTAAACTCTGTGTTCTGAATCTGAAGATCCACAATTAACAAGCTCGCCTAACGTTAGGCATAAAGCTTGAGGATCAAGGGAAGGTGGTGCAAAGATGGACTGCTAAGTAGGATGTATCGACATATGGTATTGTCTGGCTCTTTTATTTTCTAAGGGAGAGGGCTCACAAACTAAAGGGTTTGAAAATCTATCAACCCATATGCAGACCTTAAGTTAGCAGATCTGGAAACGTGGAACATTCTTCCTCTGGTAATACAACCTATTCAGTCAAGAAGTCGACCCAAGCCCTGATACAGTCTGAAGTTAAAGCACTTACTCTAAGAGGAATTTAACTTCCCCTATTGGTCAAGAACAGCGATACATAGTAGATGCAAGAGCAGAGACAGTTCTGGGTATTTAAATTAAAGTGCTAAAAATGGGTAAGTATTGGGATCGTTAAAGTAGGAGTAGCTGACGCTATCATTGTTATAGTACTAGTTCAACATAGGGTAAGAGACACTAAAGCAAGAAATAAAATTTATCTAAAGAAAAATTGGAAATGAAGGCAGGAATGAATAGTGACACCACCAGGGTACTTATTTGAAGCCAGCAAAAATGGACTTGGTTGAGTTTACTTGACAAAAGAGAAAAGGCTAAAAGAAGGTAAAATTTAGATATAGGAAAATTGATACCAAGAATCTAAGATATGTCAAAAGAAATAATACCCATTAAAGATGTAAAACATTTTAAGGATAATTATGAGACCGAATGTGAGATTGTCCAAAAGAAATAAGGCCAAAGGAAGGTATAAAAGACAAAAATGTAAATAAAATACGCAGAAGAATCACACCATAGAACTATTACTTGGTTCCTTCTCCTCGCTAGGGCCTTATAGGTCTTTGAAGATTTTCATCTTGTAGGGTGCACAATAGAAGACCCGGGTTCTGAAGAAGACATAGAAGCACAATAGATAACCAAGGCAGAGGGTCTGGTTGCATCATAGTCTAGAGTTGTAGAACAGGGAAAGCTGTCAAAGATTGGTAAATTTGACCTAGCCAGAAGAGTTTTGGAAGCCATATGGTTTGAGACAGCATCTTGTTAACCTGCAGAGATAGCCAAAGCCGTGCTTTCATGATAGAGGTTGGGTCGTCTGTGAAATCTGGCAAAACAATTCAAGGCTGTACTCGGTTCTGCTATGAAAGCTAATTTTGTTCTTCCTCCATTGGGATATTGGGGACACAGTTCTCACTTTAGATAGTGGAGAGGGCACAGAATGTACCAGTATGACTGTACATCAGTCAAGGCAGGCCTCTGGTCTTCGTGGCTTTAATGTCGATGTATGCTGCAGCCGTTAGGCATCTGCTTCATATTTGGATACTTAGCTAAGTAGTAGATATAGTATTAATAGGAATAAAAAAGAAGCAACTTTCTCAATGGCTACTTAATTGCCAGTGACTAGAGGACACTAGACACAAGGCAGCAGCAAATCGATAAGCTCACCAAAGGTGGCTACAAGGCCAGGCACTGCATAGGTCATTGTCGAATATGTAGGATTAGGTATTGAAATTCTTGTTCATTTAGCATAATAGCAGAAAAAATAGTTAAAAAAAGAAAAGGAAGAGGGGTCTTATTGTAGAGGTATAATTGATGACAATACCAGGACACTGAATATAATGCACTTGGAGATCATTTGTCCGGGGCAGGGTGATGCAAGGTTGACGCCCCACCTAAATCTTTGACCTAGGAGTTAGGTTGGTTAAAAAATGTGGAGTTTATTAAAGACAATAAAAGTAAATAGGGAAGAGAGAGACAAAAAAATGGAAAATAGTGCTTACTTTTGACTATGATGATACACAGTGAGGGCGGGACAACAGATACAATGGAGGAGCAGATGGTATAGTCATAGGCCGGCACAGGGAGGCCATGGCGCCCATATCTACTCCATCTTATGTTAATAGTTTAAAACTCTCTCCTTATTATATATGATATATTTAAAGAACAAAAAGAAAACTAGCTTTTACTTCTGAAATGGTAATCACTGCGAACAGAAGCATCTCAATGCTGTCAGCCACACCCTGGGCTGAAACCTACTCTTGCATGGCCACTACAATATCTATAGCATCCTAAAGAAGATCTCTAATCATAGACACAATCCAATGCAGACTCCACTGAGGAGCAGCCAAGGACAAGAGCATGTCCTATGCCTCTTTCAAGTCTGAGTCAAGCACCATAACATCTACATAGTTGTTGCCGTCATTGTCTATAAGGCATGCCTATATATGTAGATGTCGATTAAGTAAGGTCTTATTGACCAGAGTGGGAGGATCTGAGTTTGGCATAGGTAGAGTACGAGCATGTTGCCCAGTAGTCTCAAGGAGATATCGCGGACACCCAAGTTCCTCCTTCACAAAATGTCCCTGCACTACCTGGAACACATTTCTCATACCAGCTGATGACAGAACCCAGCAGGCAATATACTTCTCTTAGATCGTACCAGAGCAGAGCTAGAATTCTAGAGTGTATGCGGTTTTGAAGACTCCTGCTTGGTTCATATGGTAAATCCTATTACCTATCGGCAATGAGGTGAGCAAGACTAGGACCCGGCCCTTATTTAAATGTGCTAGTACTGGAATATGATTTAAATAAAAATAAGTGCTTCAAAATAGTTGATATTGTACTGATTCAGAGGTCCTTTAACCTAAATCTGAGAGGCACGATTCCGCAACCGGATGTTATTAGTATCCTTATGTCTTACCCATATCCCAAACCCATATCCCACCTTAAGGAAGGAACTTATGCATGTTATTAAGTCAGTTCTTAGTTCTAATAACTCTCATGTACTGTGTGATGGAAGAGGGGGAATGGGCAAAGATTATGACTGACCCCAACTGTGCCTTGGTTAAGCACTCTAGGTGCTGTGAGTGCCCCGCAACATACACCTTGACATCATCATTGCAGACCAAGTATGAGGCAATGGCCTGGCAAGTGTTCCCTAACCCACTCCAAGATTTGGCATATAGGATCTCGCCATTATAGACCCTGAACTGCAATACTTAGTTTAAGTGATGCTTAGTCATTAGAAGAGGGAACCTGATACTTACCAAGAGTCATCTATAACCAACTTAAACAAAGAGTTTTCTAAGATTGTCAACAGCATATTGTTTATGTAAAAGTTGTAAGTTAAAGCAAGGACCAAGGACGCTGAGCATTTGAGAACTTTCACTTACATTTTTGATGGTGCGGGCTGTATGTTGTGACATTCCTTCCCAGATACTGGGATAGTCGCTGTGGCAAAAGATGAGTCTCAGTGAGAGACTACATGTTAGTATTGCAGCCTGGATAGGTGTGATGCATACTTACTATCTCCATCTTGTAGGTGGTAATGATAACCTTTTGAAAGTATCCCAGCAACTGATGCAAAGAAGGCAAAAGAAAACTCTGACCAGAATGAAATTAGGGGATAAGTGGGAGACCTAGAGCCGGTTGAATGGAGAGAGAGGAGACCAAGTATGCAGGTGGGTTATCAGACCTTTAGACCACACAAGAGAGCGAAATGTAACCAAGATGTGTAGAGGAGGAGGACACATACAGAAAACCAAATAGAGTGAGACCCAATGGAGCTAGCAGAGGAATTGAGCAATTGTCCAAGCCTCAGGAGATATAATTGCAGTAACTGGAATTTTAAAGCTTTAACAGTGCTCTTCCAAGTGTGTTCGCAGTAGAAAATACTTGCTTTGTGCAAGCGTCACAGATTTATATTGGTACAAGAAACTCTCTGGTACTAGTGAGGAAAAGGTGATACAAGAGTGTGGGTATAGATTTTCCAAAACCTTGGGAAGTCTTTGTAGACCAAGGAGGAGGGACAGAAAAAGGGAGATTTGTCAAGTACGAGGGACGCCAGAATGGGCACAAGTAAGATAGGTGTAGGAACCTAAACGGAAGGGGAGTAGACGGTGAGAGTGCAGATCACGGTATATATAGTGGGGGTGGTTTAAGACAGGCAGGAGAACGGGAAAGATACCACATCATATCTGCTATTACCGAGATATTAACCCTAAAGCTAGTATATAAGCAAAGAGATTTGGGCCTGGCGGGCAGCGACAGAGGTGATCTATTGAATATCAGGTAAGTGTAACTGGTAATGGTCAATATGTTAAGGCTGTCAAGGCAAACAGAAAGTAGCACGGCTAGTAAGTGGAGAGTTTGTTTGATGATTGGGTTCTAATATCGTTTGAAACTTAGTTTGTTTTATGATTAGTTTCAAGTATCGTTTAATTCTTGGTTTGTTTTATCTTGAGTTTCATATATTAGGGTAATACCAGATATGATATATGTTTGTTTTATGTATTGGGATGATATATATTTAGTTTGCTGTACCATTTAGATGAATGAGGCATTTGTTTTATTGAAGGACTTTACAAGTAGAGCTTGGTTATATCCGTTGATAGGAAATCAAATAGATGGATATTGAAAGCTTTGGAAAAGAGAGATCACGTATTGAAGACTACCCCTCCGTAGTTTGTATAGGTTATACTTCAACAGACTGAGTTTTAAAAATACTTGGTTGAGTAGTTAATTCTGTTCATTTACACATAACTACAGCAAGTAAGTCTACGACTTAACAAGGCTGCCAATATAGTAATCAATGGCTATTGAACAAATTATGGAGATCCGTGGTAGTAATACTCTATTGAAGTCCCAAAAGTTTGTGATTTGAGTTACGATTGTTATAGCGTAACGAGACGCATTGCTCTTGGTGCCTGAGATACCTAGGGAGGCATTAACTTGTTTCAACTTCAACAACTAGTTAAGTTAGAGGCAGGCAGAGGTTAGGAACCCGCAGGTTTGCAAGCGGTTGCCCGGTATAGATATCGCGCGACTTTACGGGAGGTCAGGTAAGCAAATCCTACGAGAGGAACTTACCAACAAGAAACGCAGTCAGAGCACCAAAGGCGAACAAGCAATGGCATCCAGATTCAAAGTACAAGAAGCAGGAAGATAGTTATCATGAGACCAAGCAAAGCAATTGCTAGCAGAATTAGGGAAAGAACTAGTCCAAGAGAAAGCAAGAACTCCAGTCGAGTTCCCCGGTACGCCAAGGGGATTTACGGGGAAGCAAGCAGCAGCAGCCAAGGACGATTCAAGCAGCTCCAAGAGTGAAGATAGCTCTTCGTGCTCTTGTGATTCCCACAACATGCCTTATCCAGGATCTAATAATGCGCGATTGGCTTGCGAGCCATTCCCAGCAACTACAACGAAGCTTATCAGCAAGGTTCCTACACGAAAGAAGTTCCTTGGCGAAGGAGAAGACCTCAAACCAGAAGGGTTCAATTATTGGTACTAGTCAGTCCAGTAATACTTAAACCAACATGGAGTCAACTTCAAAACATATGGAGTGGGAAACTATTGGATACAATACACAGATGGGAGAGCTCAGGAAGCAGCTTGCCAGGCGGCTGAAAGCAATGGCAAGACTTGTCCAGAGATCTACTCATAGACTGGTTAAGAGAAGGATATCAGTCATCCAGGTACAAGGATGACCTCTACAAACGATTCCACCAGATTTATCAAATCAAGAACCAGAAGACGCAGCACATCACCACAGTAGCTATAGACCTGTTAATATACCCATCACGATTACAAGAACGTACTATTTGACCACATGCCTTTATCCAAAAGTTGTTCCAATGCATGCACACTAGGATAGGGCGAGATATCAAAACATTGTATGATTTTAGCGAAACAATGCAGACTACGATAACTTATCAATGCAAAGTTGATGCAAGCCTCCCTGATACATGATCCTATGGGAGGGATGAGCACAAGGATCGATACAAGGAAGAAAACTCCAAGAAGGACAACAAACATTAAAGGAAGAAAAAGGATTCTAGCAAAATAAAGACTTCATGAGAAAAAGGAGCATACTATACTTCTGGCAGAAACGACATATGGTAAAGGATTATCCCAACAAAAGCAACTAAGGCAAAGGAAAGACACCGATGAAGTAAATATCAGCGAATCGAATTGAAGAAGTCTGCAGCGTGGATGAAGTATATGATAACGTACAACAAGCTGAGGCAATGTCATCAGTACAGAATACGCTACCCAAGGGTGATAAGAGTCACACACTATTTGATAAAACGATCCTGATTAACTGCAAACAAGCAAAAGTCCAATATGATAAAGGAACAATAGGATCAGACCTATTGAGCCCAACCGTTGTCACTACACATGGTATTCCATGTACTGAAAAGGTAACTCCTGCAACCATTCATATAGCTATTAAAGGGTTACTATCTGAATCCCATAATGAATGCAACATCAGCATTGAGATTGGGAAGATGAAGACTACTAGTAATTGAATGATGGTAGGGAACTTAGCCAAGTACGAAGCCTAGATTGGAATGTCATTCCTCTCGCGAAACAAACCATTAGTCGAATGTGAAGAATCTCAGGATTTAATTGCCTGACGATAAGATATGGGTCAATTGTACACCAACAAGTTCCAGAATTGGAGCAGGTTTGACAAGCACAGACAAGATAATAGAAGAATAAGCACATGTATTCCAAGATCCGATTCCTGAAAGGGGACGGTATTTAAGAATAATCAACCTCCGAATCTGATTGGAGAATCCACAGAATATGCTAATTATGCCAACATATTGATTCCGAGAGAATTACGAGATTCAACTCAAAGTACAGCTGGACCAGAAACAGCGAAAAGGAGTCATCGAAATAGGAGAAGTGCTAGTAGCAGCACTTAGGTTTGTGTCAGTCAAATGGAAGACTGATTGCTGGATCAGATATCTAGCGGAACTTACAGCGCGTAATGACAATGCTCAATAGGTGATGAACCTATTCCAAACCAAAGGAGACTCCTCAATGCATTACAAAGGGCGCGATACAGAAGCAAGATCTACCTAAGCGATACCTATTTTCAAACTAGGGTTCACTCTGGCAATCTCCTATATAACAGTTTCTAAAGACCTATCTTAGGTGTCTTCTGCAAGGGTGTCTTACAAGGAGGTATGAATGTACCAGAAGCTTTTATGAGGATCATGTCAGAGATACTCTCAGACAACTCAGGAGAATTTGTGTCCTTGTATATTGACAAGATACTCATATTCTCCACTACAGTGTCCGACCACTTTAATCACATTAAAGTTGTTGGTGACAAGTTGGAAAAACTAGAGTTCTTTGCAAGCAGAGAGAACGCGGACTTCCTTCCTAAAGAATTACCAGTATTAGGCCACTCATCAATGACAAGTGGCTTAGAGCATCCTGTGAAAAGATTATCAGGATTGAGGAGTTTGAAACACTGAATAATAATAAGCAAATTCAGGAATTCCAAGGATGGGTAAACAACATTAGCCATTTCCTACCACATATCGCCTGGATCACATCAAGCTTGACATATCTTAGCGGAAATGACCAGTTTGTCTGGACACCAACATATGATCAAGGAATCGATAATGTGAAGGTGATTACCAAACAGAACCAGGTAATGAGATCAATCAACCAGATCATAGAATAAAGGATATAGCTCATCACCGATGCCTCTAACTCTGGGGTAGAACCTTCAGTAGGAGAAGGAGACACATCTGAAATGGCTAGGCGACCAGCACTGCATTGCAAGATATTCACCCACCCACAGATGAATTATGAAACTACCAACTGGAGGTACTTACAATTGTGGATGCTAAACCATCTTTGACCATATTCTTGAAGGGCATGGATTTACGATCATGACCAATGAGAAACCATTGGTGTACCGGAAGAGAGCCAAGAACCCCTCATGCAAGCAGTTGAGGTTGTGAACCAATTTGGGAAATTAGCAAGAAAAGATATGTTATTAGCCTAGGAAGGGAAACTACCTAGCTTATGCTCTTTCCTGTCTCTATGAGCAATTTGAGCTGAACTAAACTACGCTCCAGACCCTATCAACGAAAAAGATTTTAACCCCCACAACATACCTTTTACCTTCTTAAATGTGTCACGCTTTGAACCACTTCCTATAGAAGAAACAGTTCCATCTGCTAACCATGATTGTTCATTCAGGGCAGGAAACGATTGGGGAAACCAAGTGACCCTAGAGATCAACAATGATGAGAGAAACCATGCAGCCATGGACTAGATTACATGCTAAGATCTGTAGTGTACGATCAATGAGTACGAAAAGCTAAGAGACAAGATAGTTTGACTAGAATTAATCTTTGTCTAAAAAGAAATGAATAGCATCTTGCTACACCCACGGCAGCTCCCGGACCTAGATCCACTCAGGTAAAGTTGGAACGAGCAACTAGGAGATCTGAGTTCAGAATACCAGGACAAGGACAGTCTATACTACCAACAAGCTATCGAGCCTAAGCAGCCACTCTACTCCAATGCAGGACTCGGCCAACTAAGGCTTATACCAGTCATTGAGCCACCTACCCTCCCTCACCACGAGCCTACCCTCTACGAGCTCTTAGAGGATGCGCAGGTCGAAGTACTACTCCTGGAACAAGTACAGGTTGAATAGGATACAGCAGCAGTGGTGGCAGAGATAAGTATCCAATGGAGAAGACAGATGGTTGAAGCCTACAGGAATGATGACCTGTACAAACAAGCTTCTGACTTTAGCAATGCTGGTTAAGGGTGGCAAGCTATCTAACTACAGGATCGGCGATAGACTGATGTATGCACCGACCAGGGGTAGTTAATATCGCCTATATATACCTCAAGGGACATCCAGTGAATAGGATGACCGGCAGGGAGATCGAATATGTTGAGATTCACAACCAAGTACATCACAGCGCAGATAGGAACCTACACTAGGTCACAGAATTCATATTCTGGGCCGAGATGAGGAAGGACCTCGGAGACTATGTTCTCCAATGTGAATTATGTGACTGAAATAAGGAACGCAACAAGCTACCTGAAGTAGAGGCACAGTCTATGCCAGTTCCCTCCAACATATTCACCTCCTACACTGTTGGCTTTGCAAGACATTTCAACAAATCTGGAAACAACAAATATCTACAGTACTAGTACTTGTCGATAGAGCGGTTGGATTAATTTGGTTTATTCCTTCACATTCAACCAGTATAGCAATGGAGACCCTCACCCACTTCTGGCACCACATGTTTACTCAACATGGAGTGACCTATTCTATTATCAGCGAGGCTGACCCATGTTTTACCTCACGATTCTGGGCTCAAAGCATGTAGTCTTTGGGTGTCAAGCACATTAAGGTCGTACCTGAACACCACAAGACCAAAGGCCAGGTTGAGAGAATTATTAGAGAACTTTAGACCGCCTCAAGGAATGTTGTTAACTGCCACCAGAAAACAACTGTTTACTTGCGCTTTGTGAGTTGCAGCCTACGAGAATGTAGGACACTCGGATCTCTGGAACATGTCACAATACAGAGCAGTGCCTGGACTAGATTATCCTATGCTGTCGACTATCAGAGTCAGCAATACCCAGGTGCCTAGCTCCAATAACCTCTTAAACAGACACCAGGAACTGCCAAACACGGTATACCAATGTTGGAAGATGGTGATATTATGGAGTACCAGGATCGCAGCAAGCAGAAGGACCGCCCACGCACCCTTATATATAGGTGAGCAATTGTTGGTCTGGGGAGAGCTTTTCACTGCGGAATCTGAGAGAAGCAAGAATCTGTAACTCAGAGGCGAGAACCTTTTGAAGTTTGGAATACGACTCCTACATACTCGACTACCATGTCCAGATGGATGGTAGGATATACCGACACACTGAAGGAGTATTTCATAACTCTATATTTAAGAGATTCTTGGAGAACAATCACAATAGGTTCTCAGGCATGGCACATGCGAAACCAGCCTACACCACAGTTGAGGAAGTACTGCAATGGGAAGTTGAACAAGTGTTGGATGACTGCCAGCACTATAGACGAGGTCAGTGCTTTTTTAAGTGGAATTGTTAAGAGCATTCTGAGAACACCAGGGAGCCTGTTGAAGAATTAGAGAAAGCTATAGACCTTGTGCAGGAATAGTGGATGGAGAACTGTCCCAGTGATGAGATTGCTATAATTACAGGATATATCGAGATTGAATTGACTCTAAGGACTCTAATATATACGGAGTTTGCTGATGAAGGAAAGAATGAAGAGGGTTTTTGGAAAGCCTACTTGGAGTGTAACTACGACGAGTCTGGAGCCTCGATGATGGCCAGGTTATCAAGACTTGGTTTTGATTTTGATATTCATTCTTAGGGAAAGTGTTGTTTAATTTTGTTTTTGGTAAAAGTAATTTTATTTCCGTTGTGTAACAGGTATTGGTTACTTTTTAAATACTGACAAGGCTAAAAGAAACTAGCAGGTCTAGTAAAGGATTACTTTGTTTTATGATTTGTTTCAAGTATCATTTAATCCTTAGTTTGTTTTATGATTGGTTCAAGTATAACTTGATACTTAGTTTGTTTTATCTTCGGTTACATGTATCAAGCTGATATCCAAAATGTTTAAAGTTTAGTTTTATATATCGGGAGGATAAATATTTTCTTTGCTGTACAGTTTGGATGTATGAGGCATTTAATAGATTAGAGGACTTTACTAGCAGAGCATGGTTTTATCCTTAGATTCGAAATCACATAGATGGATATGGAAAGCTTGTGAATAGCAAGATCATGTATTTAAGACTGCCCCTCTGGAGCTTAGACAGGGCAGACTTCAACAGACTGAGTTTTCAATATACTTGGATAAGCAGTTACTTCTTTTCAGTCCACAGGAAACCACCGCACCTAAGTCTAAAGCTTAGCCAGGCTAGCGAAATAGTAATCGACACCAGTTAAATACCTTATCAAGATCTCTGGTACTAATACTCACGTGAAGTACGGAATGTTTGGGATGTGGGTTACAATTATTATACCCTACTGAGACGTATTCCTCTTGGTTCTTGATACACCTAAGGAGGCGTTACAGTTACGATCAGTGCTACACAACATATTATGAAGTGAGTTGCAGGATGAATTGTAATGCAGGAGCTGCTACAGAGAGAATCTGGATAAATGCAAGTAGAGGAACTGTAACTAGGGCACATGTTAGGAAGATGAATCCTAAGGTTGTGACTGTACCAAGGACTCAAAGTAAAGCTCATAGAGGGTAATGATATAGGTGATTGAATCAAAGAATAAAACTTGATATCCTTGACCCAAAGCTTGACTCAAGTCTAGTTCTTCTTGTGAAGATGTTTGGTTATCCGAGTAGAGTTCTGATCATGTTTATCAAATCAGTATTATAAATGCCATCAACACCTATCCCTACTTTGACTATAAATGATCACCATTCTCCACTCAGGATTTTCGCCAACCCCAGACTCCTTTAAGGTCAGCTACAGAAGTTTGAAGATCGCTCCAATATGGTGAGTCCTGCAATCTGATAGTATTTCTGCAATGAATCTCAATTCTGTCTGCAGTTGGGAAACACAATTCCGATCATTGTCTTATCTGAGCCAACTCTCAAGTTGATATGGCACTCAGTATCTAAGTTAAGACTAACTTGCCCTCTAGCGATTGTGGCTAAGCAAGTATAGTACTAATCCTGGTCTGCTTGTCCAATTGGTAATTTTTTCCAGTAACAAATTAACTCCTCTGGTGAGTGACACTACTGTGTTGGCAATTTGGACGCTACCTATAGCCCATAGGTCCCCAACCACCATAGGCAGAATAAGACAGAATGCCTTCCGAGTACTGTGACATATTCCAACAATGGCATAGGTCCTAGGCTATAAGCTGTTCTACAGTAGACGACTAACCATACAAACCTCCTGTTCTCCCCAACCTCGAGAAGACCTACACAAAGGGCTCACACACCCCTCATATGCTTATTTAATACCTAGAGTTCTGACTGGGTCCCTTCTAATGTCAATAGTCACAACCTGCCTGGGTGGGCCGTCTACTACCAGCTATAATACCTTTCGGATATGATATATCCTATGACTTGTGGGGACATATACGCTGTTACAAGACTATCTCCTCTAGCGGAGTTGTATTAGCCTTTTACCAATGGGCACACTTTGCAACATATCTCAATAGCGGTTTAACAACTGATTCTAAATCAAGCCATAGTGGCTTACATTATTTTTCACATTTCAACTAACATAGAGTAAGGGTAACTTGACAATCACAATCCTATACATGATCTCTAAGGTTTTGTAGGTTGACCCGACATGTTCTGAATCTCTTACGGAGTCTGATTTACATATATATATATTATGGGATGATACTGTTTAACAACTTTGTTGTATACACTGGATTCCAATATCCTTAAACAACTGGTTACACGAATGTTGCAGA
This sequence comes from Tuber calosporum, assembly GCA_003316355.1. Lineage (NCBI taxonomy): Eukaryota > Fungi > Ascomycota > Pezizomycetes > Pezizales > Tuberaceae > Tuber > Tuber calosporum. The sequence continues at coordinate 58,475 of QFET01010419.1, read as the reverse complement.
CCCAAAAGATGCTATGCTGCTTACCAAGTTTTCATAGTTTTTTCTTCTTACCTCGCCTTACTTGTTCCCATTTCTACCTCCACTGGCGAGTTATCCTACCTAGCTAGATTATCGTACCTCTTTGTGGTAGAGTATTACAGCCTCTAACATGGCAACTCTCTCTAACTAGGCACCTAGGTTGTTTATTATCAAAAGTACCCTCAGTTTACTTGTCACTTTTGTTGGTCAATGATACCTTACCTCGCCAGGCCTCTAATAAGGCCCCTGGCTGTGTTGAGGATCAATAAGCTGTACCGACCAATCAGTCAGAGAATTTCTTTTTCACTACAGATGGAATACCATATACCAAAATCACAACTCCTGCTACTATTCCTATTGCTATGAAAGGGTTACAATCAGAATCAGAGAAAGAAGGCAAAGTTAGCCTATAGATTAGAAAGATCAAGACAACTGGAAATAAAATGATTGTATAGAACTTACACAAATATGATGGCTTGATAGTAATGCCATTCCTATCATGAAATGAAGCATCATTATAATGTAGAAAGCTGAGAATTGACTTTCAGGACCATAAGATATAGGTAAACTGCATACCAACTAGTGCCAGTATTGGAGTAGCTGTAACGAGAACAGGAGATATTATGAAATATTACCCAAAGGTGTTCCCAGATCTAATTGCAGAAAGGTTACCAGCCTTAAGGAGGATCAACATCTGAATCAGGTTTATAAACCCCTAGGATGTAAAGCCAATGTCAACATACTTAGTACCAGAGAAGTATCAGATCTGACTCCAAGCATGGCTAGACCAGCACCATGATATGGAATCATTGAATGACCTGAAGTGTTCAGTGGAGCACCTATATATGTGTCAGTCAACGGGAAGACTGATAGTAGGATAATATATCTAGCCAACCTGATAGCCAGAAATCAGAACACTAAAAAGGATAATGAACCTATTCAAAACTAAAGTAGCTTACTCAATGGCTTAGGAATGGCCCAATACAGGACCAAGCTAAACAAAATAAAGCAGTAATACGGCACCAAAGGAGCAATAGTGGCGGAGGAAATAACGATAGCAAGCAATTTAGGTCAATTGGTCCTGCCTACTTTCTAAAACTTATGGTAACAACAAAAGTATATATGAAAAACGAAAAAAAATGCCATTTTCAACCTTCCGACAATCACCACTTGTATCCACTCTCTTCCACACATATCTCCTCATCTCCATGTCTATCCCTGACTGTAATAAAGGAAAGAAACATCATGTGCTATCCATGAACAAAAGAAATGTATCTCAAAGACTTCCCCTTTCCTGCCGCCGCTGCTTCTATCCATGCGTGCCAGTTGACTATCAATACCACTATCCGTCAAACAAATGAAAGATCCTTCTTAACTCGCATGATTTCATTAAACAAAAGAACTTCTAGCATGCCGAGCAGCATTTCCTACACAAGATCAAGCTAAGTAATATATATTTTCAAACTTAAGATTACCCAGATGATTAGAAATGTACAAGTTTCAAAATACCCTTTGGTGGATTGGTTAGTGAAGTAATGTTATATCGAGATATGAATGCTCCCAGAACATTCATGAAAATCATGTCAGACCTACTCACCCACTATCTAAGAGAATTTGTAAGGGTGTATATTGATGATATACTTATATTTTTCTATACAGAATCCGACCACTTGAATTACATTAAAGCAGGAGGTGTCAGGTTGGAAACAGGGGAGTTCTTTGCAAGTAGGAAGAAGTAGGACTTCTTTGCTAAAGAATTATAAGTATTAGGCCATGGTATCAATGACAACCGACTCACTGCATTACCTCATAAGATGAGGAAGATAGATCATTGGGAAATAACAAAGAATAAGAGGTAACCTCAGGAGTTCCCAGGATTGTTGAACTACATTAGCCAATTCCTATCACATATTACCACTATCACGGCACCTTTAACTGACTCTACCAGAAGAGAGGGAATTGTTTAGACACCAACACCTCATCAATGCTTCGAGCATAAGAAAGAGCTCACCAAAGAGACAAAGGTCTTTAGACCAATCAACCTCACCTCTGCACAAAAGATATATCTCCTCACCGATGCATCTGATGGAGTGGTACGGGCTTGGGTAGGACAAGGAGATACCGAGGAAACTGTAAGGCCAGGAGGACTGCACAATAGGAAATTCACCCACTCACAGATGACTTATGGAACTACCAACAAGGAGGCACCTACAATTAAGGCTGCTTTAACCTCCTTTTATCATATCCTTGCATGGCATAAATTTACGATCATAAGTGATTACCAGTATCAGTATACCTGAAAATAGCTAATAATACCTCAAGCAAGCAGCTGATATGATGAACCCACTTTGGGAAATGCAAGGCCACGATATGTTATAGGCCTAGGTAGGGAAACTATTCAGCAGACACTGTTTCCCACCTTTGAGAGTAATTTGATCCATGACCAAATTACGCACAAGGCTCTACTAACGAAGAAGACTTTCACCTTCACAACATACCATTTACATTCTCAAAGATGTCGCGCTTATAAGCAGTTCCTCTTGAAGAACAACTTACATCGTAAACATCTGTTAGTCTTTTCAGAAAAGGACATGATTGTAGAGACAGAGTCACCTTATAAACCAGCGATGATGCAAGAAACTAGGCAGCTATGCCCTTGAGTATTTGCTTTGATCAGCAATGCACTATCTATCAGGAAAAGAAACTTAGCGACAAGATTGTTCTACCAGACCTTATCTCTACCTATAAATAGAGAAATTGCATATTGCTAACCCCACGACTGGTACTTGACCTGAGCCAAGTCAAAAGACATCGGAATGAGCAACTAGAATACATGTGTTCAGATTATCAGGACCAGGAGAGCTATTACAACCAAACGGCAAAAGCTCCTAAACATCCCCTATACTCTATTGCCGCACTCTGCTAACCAATGCTTATACCAGTTATCTAGTGACCCATCCTACATCACCAAGAGGGTGCTAATTAAGACTTCAATTAAGATAAAGAGGAGGATTTACCTTGCGTGGAGCAACTACTGGATGAAAGGATACCACAGAGGTGGTGACAGGGATGAGTAGCTAATGCAAAGAACAGATATTAGAAGCTTACAGGAATGACAACCTATACAAACAAGCTTCCGATGCTGGCAATAGTGTAAGCAGTGGCTAGCTATCCCACTATCGGATCGGTGATAGACTAATGTATGCAACGTCCAGGGGTGGTCAGGATTGCCTATATATACTGAAGGGACAAACAGTGAATGGGATAACACTCTGCAAGAACGGGATTAATGAGATTCACCACTGTGGACATTACAGTACAAATAGAAACTTATGATATGCTACAGAATACCAATTCTGGCCCCAGATGAAGAAGGATTTCCAAGACTATATTTGCCAATGTAATTTATGCCAATTCAATAATGAACACAATAAGGTACTCGAAGGAGAGGCACTACTAGGCCTGTACCTCCAGAGATGTTCACCTTTGATCCTATAGACTCTCCGGCACTATTCAAGAAGTCTGGAAATAAACAGTTTGATACTGTACTTGTAGTTGATGATAGGGCAGTTGGAATCATGTGGTTTAATCCTACGCATTCAAACAGTCAAGCAATGGAAACACTCACATTTCTCCAGCAGTATGTTTTTAGTCCACATGGATTACCCTCTTCGATTTTACACGATACTGATCCTCGTTTTACCTCACAAATTTGGGCCCCCAGCATGTCAGCTTAAGGTATCTAGTAGACCAAGAAAGTACCTGCTGACCACAAGACAAATGCCCAAGTTGAGACAAAGATTAGAGAACTCCAAACCACCTTGAAAACTTTTGTTAACAAGTACCAGAATAACTGGTTACTTATACCCCCAGAATTCTTTGCCTACTAGAATGCCAGACATTCTGATGTCTTGAACATATCTCTATACCTAGCAGTCAATGGAGCAAATTACCCTACACTGTTGAATATCAGAGTCAGTAACACCCAGGTGACTGCAACTGATACCCTCTGGCAGAGACTCTAGGATTTACGAAATGAGGCCTAATAACCCCAGAAGATCGCTAGATTTTGGAGTACCAGGATGGTAGCGAGGAGGACAACCACTCATAAACCTACTGATATAGATGAAGGATTATTGGTCTGTGGATACCTCTTTGCTACGGAACCTAGTAGAAACAATAAGAAAGAAAACTATTGGGCGCACCTTTTGTAGTCTTGGAGTATGATTCCTACACACAGAACTACATGGTCAAGATAGAGGCTAGCATCTACCATCAGAGGGAAGGAGTGTTCCATTACGCTAAGGTTAAGAAATTTATAGAGATAATGATAATAGGTTCTGAATCAAAGCCTATGGGAAACCATCAACAATCATGATTGATCAAAATACTGGAATGGAAAGTGGATCATGTGTTGGACCACTGCCAGCTCTACGGACGAGCCCAGTTCCTTGTTAAGAGGAAAAGGTATGCAGATGTTGCAGGGTAGCCAATTCGGTACTGTTGAATTGCCTAGGCTGTACTTGTATCTATAGGTTAAGAGAACTCTCATGAAAGCTCCATTAAGAATAAAGATCAAGGTAAGGATTGATCTCGTAAGCTTTAAAGTTGTTTAACTAATAACTGAATATATTGTAAAAGTCTCATCTTCGTTGCTTGTGATCCCTTAACTATGGGGAACCGCTAGGTATTTATTCTATTCTCCCGGTACTTAGGTTGACCATATATATGAAGTATCGTTAGATATCTTGGCCCTAGTTATAGAAAGTGGAAACCTCGTTTGACGATGAAAATAGATTCCCCGTTCGGTCAAATGATCCCACGAACTATCTAGTACTCAGATCGTGTCTAGCACTCCACCAGAAGATAGCCTTCACTCTATTTGTTAAATATACTAAGTTCATGTTTTGTGGTCCAGTTGCCAACATCTTAGGTAATACTGGTTGATCAGTCAGAATGGCCTTATTTCGTGCATATATGCACTAAGGTTCATATGCATTCAGATTATCAGGAGTGTAAGTACTCGGTGCCTTTAGAGTCCAGATTTTTCACTGAGGCTGAGCAGCTCTGCAATAGATACTACTTTTTAACAACATGGGTTGTAGTCCTATAGTAACCATGCGATTCTTGATACTATCACATCAAATAATTTGTACGTTTTCCCAGTTGGGTAACAGCAGATACTGAGAACAGCTTAGAGCTTGTTTAGGGTTTGAATAATACTAAGGACCTTGTGCAGGAATGGTGCACCAACCTCAGTCTAAGTAAAGGGTATCTTATCATTACTGGATAAATCGTTATTGAATTCCTTCCTAAGACACAAGATTGTGGAGAATAAGCTAATTAAGGAAAGGTCGAGGATCAATTTAAGAAGCATTACTTGGAGACGGTCTATAACGACTCCGGAGTCTCACATAATGGCGAGGTTATCAAGACTAAGTTCCAATTTGGATCTGTATGTTCCTTTAAGTTGTTTTATAGTTTTATTTAGGAAAAAGTTGTTTTATTTCCTAGGTGTAACAGGTATTGGTTACTATTGTTGAGGCTGACATGGCTAATAGATACTAGCAGGTCTAGTAAATAGTGAGTTGTTTTATAATTAGTTTAAACTATCGTTTGATATTTAGTTTGTTTTATGATTGGTTTTAAGTATCGTTTAATACATAGCTTGTTTTATGTTGGGTTTCATGTATGATGCTAATACCCGATATGTTTTATGTTTGATTTCAACTATCCGTTGATACCGAAAAGGGTTTATATTATGTTCAAGAGACGGTTAGGCTCCATGATTGTTTGATTTATGTATAACATTTAGGCAAAACCAGCTACTGTATATAAAGACTGCTACTCTTCAGGACTTAGAGGAAAAAGACTACTAGGGACAGAGTTTTCAATATTCTTTGTTGAGCAGTTACTAGTTTTCAGTTCGCACGAAACTACAGCTAGTTAGTATGTGACTTAGGGAATCTGGCGATATAGGAATCAATGGCTGTAAAACAACCTATTGCACTCTCCCTTACTAATACTCACTTGAAGTCCCAACATTTTGGGTCTGAGTTACAATCATTAAAGCTTGCCAAGACAATTTCCTCTTGGTTGCTGATATATGCAGGCAAGTGTTACAGCAGGACCACTGGCTGGCCTAAGCTTCGGCAAGCTATACTAACTGATTATCTACTTATTACACTCATCTCCCTCATTGTTTCTACCCATTCTGGTATACCTACCCTTATGCTCTTAGTTTCACATTAGTATAACACTAACTATTATTTATCACTAATTGTTCGAATTATATTTCTTTTTTTGTTAGCTCTACCATGTCACTTTTACTGCTGTATTTTTACATTAAAGTACACTTGTTATCCTCAATCTGTCCTTGTTTTATTTAAATAGGATGTTTGCACTTTTGTTAAATGTTTTTTAGCTAAAATTCCTAATGTTTAAATTTCTTGTAATTCTTCTAGGATTTTCACACTCAACTTTACTGGACTATCATCCTTATATCTGCAAGTTCAATAGTCACTCCAAGAGTTTCTTAACTTTTACCTATTATACAAAGTACCTATTTATCAATACTTTTGCTCCTATTCTTATAGTATCAAAGAATTCCTTTGGGGATTCATAAAATACTCAAAAGTACGTTACAAAATAGGAACGATCTAACTTTTTCTGATTGCTATACCAGGAGGGTGACTAATTAACCTACATGTTCAATAAGCTTCTGGTCTTGAAATTTTAACCGCCTATAGTCTTGTAAAGAACCAGTATTTGTATTGATTATGTGTGTAGTTATTTGTAACTATTACCCCTTGGTATTGAAATTGAATAAAACTATTAATCCTGCAGGTAGTTTTTTTTTTGTTAAATCCTAGAATTGATTTGCTTAAATAGGTGCAAACCTCTGCTATTAAGGGGCGACAAAATATCTCCTCCAGGCTGTGGAGTTGCACATGCAACTGACACCCTCTTTCTACCCCGCCTGGACCTCTCCCGCAGGACACCCCTTATTCGACCCTGAGGTATGTCAGTCAAAAACCTCCGCCACAGGCCTAAGCGAAAACAAGGAGCCCCAAGTTCCTCTTGGGTGGAACCAACTGTACATCCTAAACCAAAATGGGAGCCCTCACCCAGCCAAGCTGCCAAGAACTGCAAGAAAATCACTAACACCCCTAGCAACAAACCCAAAATACAGGTCCAAAAAGCCATCGGCAGGAAGCAACAAGATTACCCACACCAGAAATCTACTCCACCACTGATCTGGCCCGCATAGGCCACCTGCAGTAAACTTTCCTAAAACAAAAGAAAACCCAACTAACCAAACCTCCTTGATTTTGACAACTCTTCTGGTTTTCAAAACTCCTGGCTCATCAGAGAGCAATATGGGGTGATCAGCAACCATTTCCCTTGATTAGGGTGCAGGGAAACCAAAATTTTCATTAGGTGAGTGCAGCAACGGCAAACCAACTCCTATTGAAATAGTAAAAACCTAGCCTGCCTGACAGTGAGCAGCCAGAGACAGTGCAATACCCACTGCATTTCACCAGTTTTGACCGCCAGGTATGGGTCCTTTTTAAAGTCCCACAATGAAGTTACCCCTGGCCTATGAAGCCCCAAAAGTTCAGCTAGGGGGATCGTGGGACTATCGTTCAGTGTTTACCATGATTCCCACCTTCCCAAATGGGAAAGAGAAAAAAGTAGTCCAGGAAATTGCAGAATAGGAGCATGTTAATCTATAAGGTAGGATCTCCATTCAGTTATACTTGAGTTCCATCTAATATATATACTTCCTTTAATAGCATACTAGGCTGAGCTAATTTCCACTAATTTTAATGCAGTCTTTCTTCTCTGTATCTACTGTATCAATTAAGGTAATAATTGGCTAACTTTTTTCGTAATTATTAAATCCACAGTTGATTTGAAGCTAACTACAGGGAAATCTATGGCATGCAACCTAAGTTATAGCCTAAAAACTTTGAACAAAAAGAAATCATTGCCTACTCCGCCGTCTTATCAAAGTAAAATATAACCCTTAAATGACCTTTGTGTCCACAGTAGAAGTCTATGCCTACCAGAAACACTAGAATATCAGCAACGAAAACTACCAAGATGTACAATTACCAGCTCGGCATATGTAGCTACTATAACACTATCCTTGTGATTAAGTAAGAACCATGCATTCCTACGCCTCCTACTCCTACATGCTAGGTGCCTGTTTCCGCTGGGAAGGACATAGTAAGAACTGGTCGTCGTGCAGTCCATCAGAGTTAACACACCTAAGAAAATAATTCCTACATAGATGGTCCCCAGTAAGACAGTTGTTTGTGGGGCAGGTGTGTGAACCTGAAGAATGTGGGCCTGTGCACTATCTCTGAATTGCAGAATTGATGAACTTATTGTTGTAGTGGTCAAAGCCTTGGTATTTGGAACACAGGGTGAGGGAGTTGAAGTGCAAACAGCGCCTGATCCTGGATAGAGAGGAGAAGCCCTCAGGGTGACGCCCAACACAGTCAGTGGCTCTGTGGCATGTCATTGAGAAAACAATGGTGGAGCCAGTTTTACCAGGTCTACCCTCGTCAGAGGTTAGCCAACAGGACAGTTGCGTCATTGCAAGGCCTGTGTTGTATATGGTGAGCTCCATGTCTATAAATCTCAAGTTGAATTTGGTAGGGATACTAAGAACCAAATGTGGGGTTGTTAGTGAGTCCGGTTGGACAGTGGTGGTGCTAGGAATCAGGTGTATGAAGGAGCAGACCTTGCTGGAAACATGGTTAGCTTTTACAGTATGCATAATGGTGAGTATTATGGTGTGCCTCTTAATAGAGACAGTTTGAAAGTATGTATTACCAAGAACATGGTTAATATAGTTTCTAACTGTTAAGGGTAGTGAATTCTAAGTGCAAGCGAATCTGACTAGGCTTATAATCTTTCTTCGTAAACAGAGATTATGTAGGAAGGTTCATAGGTATAGATTTTGAGTAAAACTTATGATATTGATAAGATCTCTTCTCCGTTGCTTGATGATGGCTAAGGCTCTGGAGGCACTTCAATATTTATATCCTGCATCAGAGTGTTCGCGGAGTAATTCTAACTTCTATATTCTAATATACTTCCAACCGTTTCCGTCCTTCAATCCTAAGTGTGAAAACTGTTAGACCTTGTGAATATGGTTTCCCATACAGGTTATCGACATGTCAGACCTCTTTGAATTCACAATGGTGTGAACCATTTCTCAGTCGGAGGTGTCGTCCCTTGTTGTACCACTTGAATTTTAGTAGTCCATCGTGGAATTTACCAATAGTTGCTTGAACTCCTAGTAGCCAACTTGGCTGGTGACCTATCCAGATACTAATGGCTATTCCAGGTATCTTGCTGATGGCTTTCAGGATTACTTGAGACTTACGATCGGTCCAATACCATATTGTATAGCTATGGCTCTCCTTATCCACCTGTTCCGATAGATCCCTAGACCATCATTGACATGGTTTCAAGGTCTCAGTGGGTTCTGATGTTTCTCCTGGAGCCCACTTATCATAACCTCACTTTTGCGCGGAGCGTCCCGTCACTCACAGTCTATCCCTACTAAGGCTATTGTAATGAGCGGTAAGTCTAAGGACACTGATCGTGTGGACTTGATTCCAGCTGTATTGTGTCGTCCGAGCTTCCCTCCTGATATACCCTGCGTACAGCATCAGGTCGGACGTACAGCCACGAAGTATATGGTGTTACAAGAGGGGCACCAACTTTCAGTATTTTGGTGAGGGGATACTTTATACCACAGGCGCCCAAGGTGACAGGTCGGCCCCACAAGGGGGCCGGTGGGATATGAGTAGTATCTCAGCCAATTTTCGTATGAATTCAGTGCTGGATTCCACTACTTTTTACCGAATTGTCTAACATGAGCTCCCTCCCCAGAGCAGTTATCAAGAATCGCCTTTTTTCCATAGGTAACCCTCGCTTATCATCACAATCAAAATAAACCTAAAGAGTAAAAAACACTAATACAATTCTATTTTTAAACTCGACTTGGTTGGCTAAAAAAACCTAACCCGTTTGACTGGTCATGCTAGGAATCCCTTTTCCTTTGCGCAAAATATCCGCCTACTTTGGCATATCCGGATTCTCCCTATGAATTGCCTCCACCAGTTCCTATGCATTCTCGAAGTAGTGTGATGGTTCCCAAGTATTTTCATCTTTGAAACAACTAGTCCACTTCACAAAATAGCCTAACTGAGGTATATGTCTATTGCAACTCTCAACCCATCTTATATAAAAGATTATTTCACGCTTTACAATTCTCTCGATATCCCACGTGAGATCTGAATCGATTTCTACCAGTTTGCGGGGATGTTGCTCCCTTCCTGGCCAATTGGATATCGGATAGGGTTGCAGCAAGGATATGTGGAATATTAGATAGATTTTGCATCTTGTCGATATTTCTAGTTTGTAGGGGCGTTCTCACCTTTTTTATAATACCTTAAAAGGGCAATATTGCGTTAGGCTAAGCTTGTTATCTGGTCACTTAGTTGGTATGTTTTTTGCTTTAAGCAAAACCAGGTCCCGGACTGCTAGTCTGGTTGATGCCAAGCCTTACCGTTGTAATACTTGCTCATATCATCCGGTGTTTGTTTCCAAGCTTCTCTGGCCTGTTGATGTATTGTTTGCATCTAGTATGCATATAGTTGGGCTTATTGATATAAGGCTTCGCGTACCTTTATCCATTCCGTTTTTAGATGGAATCCATTGTTTGTGTAGAATAGTGATATGCTATGAGCATTCGTTACTGAATTATTGTAGGCATGCTCAGGCAGTAGTAGGAACTGTTACCAGTCCATTTGATTATAATTAACAAGTTCCTCTAGTATTCTTCCAGCAGTTGGTTGGTCCTTTTTGTTTATCCATCAGGTTGTGGGTGGTATGCAGTTGACATCTTTCGTTTTATCGCGAAGCTTTTGCATAGCAATTCCCATTATTCTTACTAGAAATTTGCATCCATGTCGCAGATGATTTCGGATGGAAATCCAGGGAGCTTCCAGACTTTCCTCAAGCATATATTGCCAGCATCCGAAGCCGTGACATTATTTTCAAGACTTATAGAGTGAGCCATCTTTGTGAACCGATGCAGGACGATGATAATTTGGGTTCTTCCTTATGACTCTGGTAGTTGTTTAATGAAGTTGGTCGATATGGATAACCAAGCAGTGAATGCAACTTCCAGGCGCTGCTGCAGACCAAACCACCCATGTTATGGAGATTTAATATTTTCATATTCATTACATGACCATACGTAGTCATTGATCTACTCTGTCTGTCCTTTGTAGTAAAGGTCCCTGGTAATTATTTCCAGAGTCCTTTCCTCTCTAAAGTGTCCTACTACCTTAGAGTCATGACAACCTTTGGCTATGGTTGGCTGCAACTGTTTGTATTTTGGAATATATAGGCGATTCTTATGCTCAATCAATCCTTCTGTTACCACCCACTGCGTTGGCTGTAGTTTGCCCTTGTTTGTTAACGTGTCCAATTCCTGCTTGGGTTACCGCCAGGTTTGATCGTTCTGGCTTGTATCTTGAATACTTCTTAATAATGTCCATTGATCTTTGCTGTTATCGACCTTGGAAATTATTGCATAGGATATTATTGCATTAGACATTAGAAGTATCCCTTTTTCTTGTCGCGCTTGATAGTCTATTTCATCGAGAATCACATTTCCAGCGTGGTCTAAATGTAAGTAGGCAACCTCTACCTGGGTCTGTGTTGCAGTGGATCATCTTGGTAATACATATGTACTTCCCAATCCACCTTTGCCTCTTGCAGTAGCTGCAAGTCCATTAACCTCCTTGGCCTCAGCTTTGTATATGTTCTGAATGGTATTTTGTGACATTCGGTTCCCTTTGCGGACAAAGCAATCTTGATTTCCATGGTTGATGATGATAACCTTCACTTTTCCTGTATAAACATCATCGATCACTCTGCCACCAATACTGATCCTGTATTTGGCTGCCAGTCCACTTCACGGTGCTAACCACACATGTGATCTCACTAGTAATCCAATCGCAATTCCAGTCTCTACCAGCTGTATGCCTTTGGCTGTGATTCTGAAAACTCTAGTGCATACAAGTTATGTCCGGCTGCTAGTTGGTAGCCTTTGATAGGTATTCCTACCTTTGGAGATAGAAATTTTATCTACTAGGAGCCTGTAGTTTCTGTGCCAATTAATCTTTCTTGCCTGTCTTGTTGGTTTAACTACAACAGAGTGATTTGGAAGTGCGAAGGCTTGAGTATTAACTGTTCCTTATGCGCAGCTCCCTCCTCTAGATGGTACTCCGGCTATTAGCTTAATGCATGAGGCTTTACGCCACGCTTTCCTGGTGGATATACCATTTTGAAATTGTAGTTCGCAAGTTATTGAGCCTACCTTATCTGTCGCGGAATCTATATCTTGGTAGTAAGGATATTGTGTAGATTCTGATAATCCGAATAAACAGTTACTTGTTTTTCTGTTCCGACTAGGTACTGTTTCGACTCTTTGCATACTTCCAAAATTGCTAATAGTTCCTTATCAGGGATCTAATAATTTCGCTCCGCTGGTCTCAGTTTTCATCAGTGGAAAGCCATCCGCTATAGTTTTTTGTCCTTAAACTGTATGAGGGTGCATCCTAGAGCAAAATCGCTAGCCAAGGTTTCCACTATGGTTTCTCTGGCAGTGAATAATGACTGAGTACTGGTGTTGGGATGAATCTTTGTTTAACTGCCTCCTCTGCCCCAGGTTGTTCCAGCCCCTGTTAACCTTTCTGGGGTCGCCCTGCAATATTTCGGTAATTGGTTTGCAGATTTTGGAAATTCCTTCATGAAATGTGTGTAAAAACTGACAAAGTCCATAAATATTTTCACCTCTTTCACAGACCTAGGTGCCTTACTATTCTCAATGCTTTAAACCTTTCTTTCACGCACGGTGACTCCATCGATTGCCCCAATATAGCTCATAAAACTCAATTGTCTTTACATGAAAAAGCGACTTGGTGGTTGATACTGCTAGTTCATATTCTTCCAAGTAAGAAAGGACCTTCTGACCAAGTCAAGGTGTTCTTATTCCGTTTTTGGAGTACATCACGATATCGTCAAGGTATACCATAACTGTATGTCTAAAATTTACCTAGAACTTTCCTCATCATTGCATGAAACGTGGCCGGTGTGTTGACCAGCCCGAAAGGTATTACATTATATTTAAAGTGGCGTATCCGTTGCGGAATGCAGTTTTCCACTCATCTCATTGGTTTATTCTCCGTAGGTGATAAGCTATCATTGAAGCCGAGTTTGGGGAATATTTGGGCCCGTTCCACGTGCTCTCAGTGTGCACTCATGAGTTGTAACGTTTAATTGTTCGTAATTGTAAGTTTATTTAACTGTCAGTAATCCATTCGGAGCCCCATTAACCCGTCCGGTTTAGGAACAAATAAAATTGATGCTCCTATAGAAGATTTGCTTTGCATGATTTTACCCTGATCCTTAATTTTCTTCTGGTATTTACTTAGCAAATCCTGCTGGTATGTTGACATTGGGTATATTGTACCCCATGGCGATACTGTGCAGGGTATTAAATTAATTACCTGGTCAAAGGTTCTTCTTCCTGCTAGTTTTTCTACTATTTCCGGTTGAAAAACCCATCTGAATTCATCGTATTCCTAGGTAGTTGCTTGAATAAATCGCATATATTAGGGTAGGGGACGCAACCACAATCTCTCAATATACTGGGCCTCTGGGACCTTGGCCACTGTTTACTCCCTTTCAAATGCCAGCTCTATGACTTCATTGGTAACATGACTGTGACATTTTTCATCTTTAACTAAACATTTGGGCGCATCCTCGATGTACCTTATAGGATGAACAGTATGCCACCAGCCTAAAGGGATAATATTGTCATATTTGCTGGAATTGGCAATTTCGCATGAAAGATGAGATCGGTGGGCCTTGCTTCGGATTGCTAACAAGATAGGATATATATAATATTTTCCCCCTTTTCATGCTGTGGTTCATTCGAAGGGATAAATGTCCCAGCTATGTGTATTTGAGTGGTATGATATGTGATATTTGTTAACCATTTCTTGGTTAATTAAGAATATACTAGATCCAGAGTCTAATAGCACAGGAATCTGGATCAGTTCTTGATCGGCCTCAATAGTTGCCCTTGATTCTGGGCATAAATAATAAGGCGGGTTGAGGGTTCTGTTTTCTTTTTTTGTTATAGCCACTTGGGGCCTGTGCAGGTTTCTTGTATGTCATATTTGTTCTTGTAGTAACTAAAGTATTTGTTACTATGCCTGCACAGTTTAGGTTATATAAGCCTCCTCTGACAAACTAAAATCTTGTCTTTGGTGTACTGGCCAGCCCACTACCAGTGGTCTTTACCCCTTGGCGAAGGGTTCCCATACACATGTCATTTGCCCTGCTTAACTTTAGCCGAACTCGAATCATTAGGTTGTACCCATGGGATTCTTCATGCATTTCCTCAATTACCACATTGGTCTGTTGTGCCTATCCTGTCCACAAAGCTGGAGTCCAGGTTCGGGACAGATTTACCCCGCTCCAGTTAGGATATGAACTGGTAGCAGTAGTTTCTAATTCTCTTCCCACTTCATTTTCCTTGATGTTAGGAATCCTATTCCATTTGTTCAACTATTCCAATGTTTAGCTGAACTGTTATATATTTTCGTTCCTAGTTGGTCCCTCATGATCCAGGCTAGACTCATATCTCCTTGATATTCTTAAGAAGTCACTTGTCAGCACTGGTCTGTCCACTCTTCCTTGGATCTCTGGAAAGGATTTAGGGCTTTGAAAAGACACGGGTTTAATAGAATGTCCTCCGTACTAAGGCCCGATATATAAAAAATGTTGCGCTCAGCAATCTTCTTTTAAATTTTTAAGTTTGTAGAGTTAGTCCCAGACTACCACGAGCCACCTTTGAAGTGAATCTCTTCTTGTTCGCCTGTTATTCTTAAGTCTGTATTACTCCCTTAGGTCTGGATTGCTTTTCGTAACTCTCGCTTGGTTTTAAGTTTCCCACAGAGAAGCACGGGATACCTCTAGTAGGACCTTGCAGAGGTCGAGGCCTGTTGTTATTTTCAGATTCGGTACAGGGTCCATAACCTATTACCCTGTCGCCGTCGCTGCTGGTTCTTGTAATGCTTATCTTAAGTTTCAATTATGTAATCCAGTTCCCATATTCTGGGCTGGTTGACTTGGTTCACCCTTTTTGTTGTTGATCTTAGCCCCTTTGTCGCTGTTGTTTTCAGAGGTTGTCGATGTTGGGGTTTAAAATTTCTCTATTTTTGTCCTTGAACCAATACCTGTGCCTATTTCCTACTAAACTTCGAACTATGGTTAGCCAAAGTGCAACTTGTGCATTGATTGGCTTTGTTTCGCTCTGCGATTTTCTCCTTAGGGATTCCATTATGAGCTTCCACCCAACTTGCTTGCTCAACCTTTCCTTTAGCTGGTGCTTTTTCTCCCTTCTTCCACTGGTTTTTTCAATTTATAAGTGGCCTTTTCGGCTGGCGTAAAGGTTTTTTCATTTTTTATTTCCTACAGTAGTGTTGCTGGATTTGGATTACTACTTGCGTTTTCTTTACTGGCAGTCACTTTTTCTCAGGTAATTGCTTGTCAATACTCCATGTTGACCCTTGAACGATTCCTCTGCCTTGGTAACCCGGCGAACTGCCTTGATCCATTCACTATCCTAGTTATGATTTAAATATGATAGTGTAGGCATAGTTTCAATTGGAAGGTGCCACTGAATTATGGTTCTCCAAGCGATACAGAATACTTCTGCCTAGATATTTTGGTTATCCATGGTAAGGATATAGTCCTCTATGTCCCCTGTGTACCTGATCTTCTCCAGCTCAGCTAAGGGTTTTAGCCCCTTATGAAGTACTGAGAATCGTTCTGTAACTTCCGCCCTGAAGGTGATCCCGATATCATAACCCTCATGTTTTGGGAATCCAAGGTTGCCAGTCACTTTTCTTCCAGTAGGATACAGTGTAAGGAGCTACCTTCATTCCCTCCATTCTTCCAAATGCATATTTTATGCTCTCCTCGTAATTCCCCCCTTACCATGTGTTTCTCCCAAAGTAGTCCTCACAATTTAATTGCCATACTCATACATTCTAAGTAGGTTTATTTTCATACTTGAATGAAGGGTCAGCTAGTCGTTTGTTGATTTGAGCCAGTGCTTACCCCAGTCAGTCCACCCATGCATCTGCCTCAGATTCAATCTTTCGTCCTGGCAAGGATATTCGTGCAGGCACACCACGTCCACAAGAGGGGCCACTCCTCTCGTCCCTGATAGGGTCATTGTCTCCAGTGTTATGTACATTCGCTGGTGGTGGTTGGGGTGGTCCTTTGCCACCATTGTGATTTCCTTCTCCAAGATCTACTCCATTTCCCTTTTCTCGATAGGGAATGAAGCGGATTTTTTCATTTCCGATAAGCTGTGGTCCATTTTTCCAACGCCAGGTTTTCCAGTAGATGTGGTTCCACTGTTTCCCCCCACACTAGGTGGTTGTCTCGCAACTTGGTGTTGCCTTACCGCCGCACTTATTAGAGCCAACATACGACTCTTTTAGTCTGACGCTGCATTCTGCCTATTGTTATAAGCTTCTCGCTGAATGCGTTCTTGTTCTAAGCATTGGTGCAGTTCCCTCAACTCCAGTCTGGTCCGTTTATATTGTTCCTGTGAAGCAACTTTCCTTTGTAGAAGTTTGTCTCTTCCACAGGCTAGAGCTTCTTCCAATTGGCGATATCAGTCTAAAGATTCCTGCCCTATCGCACAATGTTAGCCTGAAGTTTAGTACTTGCTGCTTTAGGGTATGTAGCCTGTTGTTCTTGAGCTACTAACTTCGCCTCCCGCTTCAAGGTGGTCCCTATTTACTAGGCGATCATCTGTGCTGCCTGCATCTCTAACCTAGGATAGACCTAAATTAGCTCTTCCCCATAATTTGTTCTCCATGTTCAATATAGTTTGCATAGTGCTGAAGTTAGTCTGCCTGAACCTGCACTTAACGGGACAGTTCATTATAGACCAGATGAGTTTTGTCGACAGATTGATGTAAGGTTCAGTCATAATTGCCCTTTGCTAGTCCAATGTGTTCTACCAATTTTTCAAATGCAGGGTTTCTGGCATGAGGAGGTTTAGGGGTACATAAACGGGTGCCAAGGCCTAACTTTCTTACTCAACTAGGCTGTGAGAGGTGGTGGAGAGCCAAAGGTGATCTGAAGTGTCCAGGTGCATGGTCTCTTCCCACAGGAGATACTTCTTCAATATCAGATATGGACTTGTCCATATCTGTAACATGTGTACATGTTCCGGTACCTCTATTCCCACTCTCATTAGCCTTTCCTTCGTCAGATTACATTCATTTGATTTGATTTCTTTTGTATTTGATTTCCCTACCAGAATCTCTAGATTCCGGCACCCTGATTACAGTATGCTTTGGAGGATCGGCAGGATTGTGCCCCAGGAGTTCCAAGGGAAGGAACAGGTCATGTATACCGGCGGTAGGATAAGAGGCAGTGTTGTGGCAAAGCCCCAGGCTTTCCAGGACTCCGGCAGGGCCACAGGATTCCGGTAGCTGTACAGTCACCGTTAATGATAGTGGCTGCGGGTTTCCAGAGCCTCAGCTATTGCAGGAAAGATTTCATGTATTTAAGACTGGTTTCCTGGCTAGCAAGAGACATTAGACTTCAGACAGATGCCTAGACCGTGAATACACTTGGTTGAACGGCGATCCTATTGTTCCTCTTCGCTCTATAAACTATTCTATTGTACTCCCCTTGTCTTCGCCTCTCAGCAGGTCTCCCTTAGACACCAAAGCGATAGCAGGCTACCGCTTAGGCTCTATTGTATAACCGTTCACACAGGCTAGCGCCTATTACAATATCCTCCATCAGTTGCGGTGAGTACATTGTTTAGGAGGAGAGAGGATGGATTCCAAATCCCCACCTTGAACGTGTAACCGATATTTCTATAAAGAAAGATCTGGAAGTTCCAATTTCCTTACTGTCGTAGTCAACGTGCCGATGCCAATGCAAGGATGGCCGATATCACTCTTTATAGATATCGGAAAAACCCTTTCAGCTAGGGACTAGTTTAGGGACGGCGAACTAGGAGAATTCGTCATAGTTTGGTAAGAATTTAATCTCCGGTAAGGAGTCGTAAAGGCTCGTTTAAATTGAGAGGATGAAGTTTGTTGGACAAGGTTCAACAATTGACTTGTCTAGGAGGGTGGATTCAGCTATCAGCTTGGGTGATAGCTCTGGTATGACTTCAAGATATCCGGCAGTCATGTATTTACCCTTAGTAACAAGGACAAATATCAATATAGTGTTAAGAGTTGTCATTCCTAAGGGCAAGCAAATCCCACCAGGCTGATAATCTTGTTTCGTAAACTGAGATTTGTCTAGGAAGGCTCGTAGGTTTAAATTTTTAGTAAAACTTAATATATTGATAAGATCTAATCTCCTTTCCTTGATGATGACTAAAGCTCATGTGACACTTTGATAAATATCTCCTGTGTCTGAGTCTTCGCGGACTACTACAAACTTCTATGTTCTAATATACTTCCAACCGTTTCCATGCTTCAATCTCGACTGTGAGAACTATTTGACCCTGAGAATATTGTTACCCCAGCAGCTTATCAACACATAAGAGATCCTTATTTCCTAATGGTGTGAACCATATCTCACTCAGAGATGTCGTTGCTTGTTCTGCCACTTAAACTTAGCTAGGCCATCTTAGAATATATCAATAGTTTGCTAGAACTCCAAGTGGCAAACTTGGTTGGTGACCTATCTGGAAACTACTGTCATTTCATGTTATATTGCAGATGGCTCTCAGGATGACTTAGGACTCCAGATAGGTCCAATACCATATCCTATTTCTATGCCTCTCCTTATAAACCTGTTCCGATAGGTCCCTAGACCAAGGTAGGCAGGTTGTCAGAGTCTGAGTGGGTTCTGATATTTCTCCTGGAGCCCACTCATCATATTTTCATTTTTGCGCAGAGCGTAGTGTCACCTTCGGTCCATTCCATCAAAGGCTGTATGGAATAGGCAGTAACTCTGCGGACACTGAACCAGTGAACTTGATTCCGATTGAATTGGGTTGTCTAATTCTCCCCCGACATATACCCTACGTAGAGCATCCGGTCGGACAGACAGCGATGATGTATATAGTGTTAGAAGAGGGGCATCAATCTTCAGTTTTGGGTGAGGGAATAGCTTTTTCCGTAGGTGCCGCAGGTGGTGAGTTCGCCCCAACAGGGGGCCGGAGGGGTATGACAAGTTTCTCGGCCCAATGTTCGTATGAATTCAGGGCTGGATTCTATTACCTTATACCACTGTGCATAAAACTAAGATCAAGAGCTGATGTGTTGAGAGGTCAACCTTCTCATTTAACGATCAGGACCTGTTCGCTTGCACTGGAGGCCTTCCACGTCTGGGAGGGGATGGTAGAGGGGTTGGGCTTAGATGCGGTTGGGGGATCTAGTTTCAGTTGAGCGTTCCGCTTCCTTCCATTCTTTACAAGCGTTGACCATAGTTGAGGTTCAACATATGGGTTTCTGCATGCAGAAGGGAGTGGGGTTTGGGTTGGAGGCTTTGCAGGTACCTACACTGGTACCTCAACAGTCTTTAGGTCTTCCAGTAAGAAAGGTATCCAGGTCGTGGTAGGTATTACAGGGCGGAGTATAGTATTGCGTTGTCCGTCGACTTTCTCAGTCAAGGCCATAAGGTTTTCTGTGAGTGTGCCAATTGCTGCTCTATAGTCATTGTACATCAAGCAAAACGTTTTCCCCATGATTTGGGCTTGTGCAATATGCAGGGTGTTGGGGCATGATTCTACAGCCACCTTATGAAAGAGTTTGTAGAAGTAGAACCCAGAAGGATTATCGTCGATAAATAGTATCCCAACACCATTTTCTTGAAAAAGACGAGTGAGGATGGAGACTAGGGTGCTTCTTGATCGCTTGCGCAATATGATTAGCGTGGCTGTAAAACTAGGGGGGTTTCTCTGATCAGTGTGAGAGGTATTGGAGGTGGATGGTTAGTTATCGCCTGTGAGGTTCTTTCCTTTCTTCCTTCTTGAACAGCCAGCCATGTGTTTTTGTGTAACTTGACAGGTCACATTATACGCAATTGTGTAAATGGTTTTGTGGTGTTTAAAAAAGTACAAAATGCACTTTAGAGGAAAATTGGTAAGGAGAAGTGTGGTAATAATTATCTCAGTTGGAAAAAATATGTTATCACATTCTATGTAGTCATGTGTGTATGTGAGTCATGTAACACATACACATATGACGAGTCATATGTATGGCTGGATTTCAGGTGATACGGAGATGGGTATATATATTTCGGGTTTTCTCCTCCTGTATCCTTACAACTCAGTAGCGCAATAGTGGAATAACAGCTTTTTAGTCTACAAGATACTGCTGTCAAATCTCAGTGCCGCCTTATTAAATATAAGAGACAGCCTTTGATACTGCAATATTTTCAGGTTATGAGCCCGGGTTAGCAAGACTTCCGCTACCCAACCATATACCACTTGACAAAAACTGCTTATACACTAAAAACACTTCTACCGTTACCTTCCCCACATACCTCCTCCCTCCTATCACTCTATGAGTAACGCAGACGTCTATTATAGACAACACAACGAATTTCACCGCAGTAACTGCAACAACACTCGACCACTCCCCAAACCTTGGACCAACCCTTGTTGCGAAAACGACGCTTGGTACATAAAAAGATATTTTGCCTATCGTAAGAAGCTTCTTGCAAGAGCCACGATTATCAAAATACCAACAACAGGAACAGAGTAAAATCAGGAAACAAATGCCACATACCTACTACGACGCACCTGAATACCCAATATCCGAAATCGAAGCCTAAGCATCACATCTACCACAAGATTTAACTAGTGACGAATAACGAGGTTATTTCAACCCTACATCGATCATTGACAGACCTGGTTGTGGGAGATTAAGACCGTTTCCAATAAGTCATCACAAAGAAACGAACATATTCCCATTCTGTTTTGACGAATTTCGATTTCAGCTTGTGTACTTTGCAATAAAAAGGTTGTACAATCGTAGCAATATCAGCAGAACAAACCCGTTTCCTTCCAATATCAATTTGAACAACAATAGACCTATCCCACGTTAACCGCTAAAATGTCCACCGAAGACACCTCACCAACAGACTCCACAGTTGGACGATTGTCCCTTACCCTAAGAGACTATCCAAAATTGGAAGGACAACGGGACTCTCAGTTATGGGCACAAATGTGGAAAACGGCATTCAACGTATACGATCTATAGGATATAGTCCACGGTTCAACAGAACAACCTGAGCCAGAAGACTAAGGAACCTCCTCCTCCAAAGAGACCAAGGACTGGAATAAGCGAAATGAACTAGCAAAGTTCTTCCTATACCAGGCAGCAGGTAGCTACGCAGCCGATATCACCTGCTACAACTTGGCCTCAGAGGCTTGGCAGTCACTAAGGGACCGGTTTGACAAAGAAACACCATCTACAAACCTAGTCCTTCTTGAAAACATCTTCACCAAACTCACCCCTGGTAAAAACATCTCTGAACAAATCTGCAACTTCGAAAACGCATGGAACCAGTTATCCCAACGATGCTCAAATGTAAAGGGCAAAAGGTCTGACGACCTCTTGACCACATTGAAAACGGTAGTCCAGTCTGAAGCCACCAAAGGAGTGTTCTTCCTGCTTTCGATAAAGGAGCAACATGGAGATCTATGTGATATGCTGGCTGCCCGAGGAGATGACCGTTATGTAGACATAAGGGAATTCTTTGTCAGCAGAGCAGCAGAGAAACTGAACAAAGGGAAGATGAAAAAGTGCTATTCGTACCAAGGAAACACAAAGGAACGAAATTCTGTTCCTGGTGCAAAGCATGAGACAAGAAGAGTGACTACCATAACCTCAAGGACTGCCATGGTCTCAAAAGAGACAAGGAGAAAAAATATCGAAACAAGGGACCAAAATCGATAAACATTACTGACGCTACCGTTACCGTGTTGATGACCAAGTCTCAACAAATTGCATATGAAAGTGATAGGAGGATGACAATTAGTTGGCTTTGTGATTCAGGAGCCACTGACCACATATCACCAAACGAAGGTGACTTCCTAAATCTATAACCCACAAAGGCAAATATGGTAACGGCAGATGGCAGAACTCATCAAGCAACCGGAACTGGAGACATTCAGATCCCTGTGCGACTGCTTGACGGATCCAGACATACGGTTCAGGTCCGAAGAGTACTGTATGTACCATCGTTTCGATACTCCTTAGTGTCTTAATCAAGGATTCATGATGTTGGAGTAAGAGTGGAAATTGAGAAAGGAGAGAGAAGATATGTGAAGAATGGAAGGATATTCATGGTTGCGGAGAAAAAGGACGGACTGTGGTATATAAGGACATATAATTAGAGGTCTCTTATGACACCTTATGAGGAAAGACACCTGGTACTTGGTCATCCTAGCACTATTCGAGATTGCTATAACGACATATTGCCCATTCCCCAACGTCAAGACTTTAACTGTAAGACTTGCAAGACGCAAAAATCAACACATAGTGTGCCACCTGGAAAAAATATCGAAACTAAGAAACCTTTCGAGAAAATCCATTCAGATCTGAGCGGTCGTATATCAGTCCTAACCTTGGGAAAAAACGAATATTACATGACATTTGTGGACTACTATTCCAGATACTGTTGGCTATACTTGCTAAAGTCAAAGAACGGAGCTGAGAATGCAATACAAGATTTCTGGAACCTTATACATACAGAATTCGAGGTACGAATCAAACGTCTCTACACCGATAATGGAACAGAGTATGTAAACCATAAAGTATCCCAGTTCTTAAAGGAAAGAGGTACAATCCATACCACATCACCAGCCTACAACCCTTAATCAAACGGTGTTGCTGACAAAATAAATCGTACCCTTACAACCATGGTACGATGTATGTTGCCAGCTAATCGAAAGTTTCTATGGGGAGAAGCATATTCTACTGCTGCCTACCTATACAACAGACGATGGCATTCCATGACAAAGATAACACCTTTCGAGCACCTTTATGGCAAGAAACCAAACATTAACCACCTCCGTCCTTGGTTCACATCTACGACAGTACACATTCCTTCAGAAAAGAGAACCAAGTTGGATCCTACAGCTGAAGAAGGTCACTTAGTAGGCTACACTTCCATGAAAGGAGTTTCATTCGAATATCATCAAGAAAGTACTGTTACAATTCCGGAGAAAGAAGCCATTCCAGAAAACGAAGAACAACATGAAAGTAATCCTTCAGTCGAATACGAAGACCATGCAGAAGAAACAGAGGTACCAGGAGCATACCCTGATGAACCTCCAAGACGACTATCAACTCGTACCCGATTCCAAACCACCAAAGGTCTGGAATATAGAAAGGACCTAGCTAAAGCCAAGCTCAAGGACTTGAATGCCAAATTGAGAAAATGCGATGAAACATTCAAAAGCTACATGCGAGGTGAAGG
The DNA here is from genome assembly GCA_003316355.1 of Tuber calosporum. Lineage (NCBI taxonomy): Eukaryota > Fungi > Ascomycota > Pezizomycetes > Pezizales > Tuberaceae > Tuber > Tuber calosporum. The sequence goes on along the minus strand of QFET01010419.1, from coordinate 34,868 downwards.
AGGGACAGGTACCCCTGAACAAGTTAGTCTACAACATAAGCTGCAACGCGAAGCGATACTCGAGAAAATACGACAACAACAGACTGCTATGAGCAAGGAATCCTTCGTTGGACTCTCCTACTACAAGCCTGACCCTACAAGCTACGCAGAAGCAATGAAGTCAGAAGAGCAGGCTGAATGGCAGATAGCAATGCAGGAGGAAATGGATGTTCTGAAAAGCAGAAAGGTTGCGGACGAAGTCGACAGACCTACTACCAAAAGAGTTCTCAAATGACGATGAGTATATAAAACAAAGGTTAAAACAGATGGAACCATTGAAAGACGAAAAGGGAGATATTGTGCCAAAGGATTCTGCCAAATACCAGGGGAAGACTTCGAAGAAGTATATGCCCCTGTGGCACGCCTAGAATCATTACGGGTATTGTTAAGTCTAGCAATCAAGAGAAGGTACGTCCTACGACAACTAGACATAAGAGTGCATTCCTGTATGGCAACATAGACTACGAAGCATATCTAGAAATTCCTGAAGGATACCGCATACCAGGAAAAGTATGGAAGTTACGGAAAGCAATCTATGGCCTTAAACAATCCCCACGCCTATGGTATCAACATCTTACCCAAGCCTTAGAAACGATGAACCTAAAAGTTACCGACTTTGATCCATGTATCCTAATTGCAACAGATTTATACTGTTGTATATACGTTGATGACATTGTCATCACCGGCAATCCCTCCAAAGTCAACCAGTGTGTTGACAAACTACGATCCCGCTTCCAGTGTACCGATTCTAGTGAAGCATCTATGCTACTCGGTATCCAAATCAAAAGAACACAAATCGGTATCAAGCTATACCAGGAAAGATATATTACAGAACTTCTAGAACGATTTGGTATGACCGATGCAAATGAAGCCAAAACCCCAATCAAAGCACACTCACCACTTGTTAAAGCCACTCCTGATGAGGAACTCTGCGACCAGAAAATATACCAATCCATAATAGGATCCTTGATGTATGCTGCCATCGCTACCCGAGTAGACATCGCATATGCGACCGCATTCCTCAGTCAGTTTGCATCCAACCCAACAAACACCCACCTAACAGCTGCCAAACAAGTTCTTAGCTATCTTAAACGTACAAAGAACAAAGGACTAATCTTCCGGCACGATACAGAGGCTCTGCCTCTAGAAGTCTACAGCGAGTGTTCCTATGCATCGAACCTCGACGATACAACATCCTTCACGGGATTGATTATACAGACTCATGGGCATACAGTTCTGTGGCACTCCAAGAAACAACGCATAGTAGCTCAATCAACTACAGAAGCCGAATATGTCGCACTGTCATTTGCGGCAAACCAGAGTGTTTGGATTAGACAAGGCTTAAAGCAAATGGGCATCTCAACAACGCTGATTGTATATTGTGATAATTCAGCTGCAACAAGTCTCACCGAGAACCATGGAGTCTCTGATCGAACCAAACACATCGATGTCCGGTACCATTCTGTTAGAGAGCTGCGTGAGAAAGGAGATATTCAAGTAGTTAGAGTTAAGTCGGAAAACAATGTATCAGATCTATGTACTAAGGGATTATCGCGGATTTCATTTGAGATATTACGGAGGAAGATAGAAATGGAAACGTAGGCGAAGTGTTGTAAAAAATACGTTATCACATTCTATGTAGTCATGTGTGTATGTGAGTCATGTAACACATACACATATGACGAGTCATATGTATGGCTGGATTTCACGTGATACGGAGATGGGTATATATATTTCAGGTTTTCTCCTCCTGTATCCTTACAACTTAGTAGCGCAATAGTGGAATCACAGCTTTTTAGTCTACAAGATACTGCGTTCAAATCTCAGTGCCACCTTATTAAATATAAGAGATAGCCTTTGATACTGCAATATTTTCAATCTCATATGAGACCATAATTATATTCTATTTCTGAGAATATTCATACTCACTACTCACTAGTTTGCTAACATTTTGTTACCTGTGTATTACTCTATATTGTTATATTAATAAAGCTCTATACTACTAATTAGTATATATATTTTCTACATAGTGTTTGTATAGAGGATTAATAATTCCTGGATTGACCATCATATATCCCAGCCGACTCAGTGATATATCTTGGCAATAATATTTACTTACATTATAATACTGCTTTGCAATACTTGTGGAATAGGTCCACTAAACATCTAATAAAGATTACAATATATGTTACCAATGTAAATCTGAGTTGAATAATATTGTGAGATAAACACGGATCTTAAGTAATTCACCTTTCTGTTCAATGTACTTCTGAAAGTTGCTCAATAACTACTACATAGGGTATTCAAAGTTAAAAACCGTGACTTTACGTTGACGGTTTTTGACATGAACATGTGTTGCACTAAGGATATATCACCCAAGAGAATAAATGAATGAAAACCGGCAGTAAAAATAACTCCGAGGACCCCATTTGTGGCAACGGTTCAAGTTTACCCTTCATTTTCTGAGAATTCTTTTTCAAACGCACAACTTGCTGGATGCAATTATACCCTGATACAACGATCATTTCCAATTCCTTGAACCAGCTTAAAGTACCGTGTATCCCAGTATGTCTCAGAACTATTAGGAGTTTCGCATCTCTTGGATCTCTGCTCTAATAACTCCTGTAACAAAGATTCTGAAGTTTCAAGTAATCTTGTCAAAGCCATATCTACTTGGGCATTGTAATCAACGGATATGGATGATTAACATCTGACTGTTAAAGTGCAAGAGTTGTGTGAAGCACTCTTGTTTGTACTACCCAATATCTGATATCTGGCTCCACGTGAATCTCACATTCATGGACTTGGATTTTGATCAAATGTAAGTATAGAAAAGCATTCTAGATCTGTTATTTCTATAAGTAAAGATAGGTAGATAGCTGATCTATATATATTATGTGTAAATTTAAATAGTTTACAATTGTCTCGGACAATCGATTTCGTTCGCAGTTTAGAAAGTGCCGTTCCTCCTTCTATATACTTAATGAAAAAATTAAGTTTGATCCAATATTCCATAATAAGTCTAGGAATCCACATGCGGATATTGCACTGCAGCTTGCAACTACACTATATATTTTAGGCCAATTGGGAAATTCTACTATGCGTTTCCGCTAGCGGTTACATATTGGTAGGCCTACAGGATACCTTTATCGACATCGGGTTATAACTCAACTTTTGAGACAGCTTCCAAATTCTTTGATTTGGCGAAAGCAGGGCTCCGAAGATTACCATACAATGCTACAAGTGATTGAGAAAAATACACAGTGTCCCGGCTGTGTTGGCATTCATGATGGGACTGATATTGACCTAATGCATTCACCAAGCTTTGATGGTGACACTTATATGAACTGGAAGAAGGTATATGCTTTAAATATGCAAGCTGTTTGTGATAACAATTTGCACTTTACCTTTGTTTCTGCAGGATAGCCAGCATCTTTTCGAGATCCAGTCTCTTTTGGAAGCACATCACTCTCTACCACTCCAAGTGCCTTCTTTTCTAGACCCTATCAGTATGTCTTAGGAGATAAAATATATAGAGTTACAAGATGCTTCATTACTACATATAATGAGCCATTGGCCAGTCTGTGCCAGGATGGCTATATATACTATAATTGGATCTATGCACATAGTCGTGTGAAGATTGATCATGCAATAGGTGTACTTAAATACCGGTTTCGTTCACTAGAGCTACTTCCAATATACATTCGCACAAAGGAGGATCATACTAAGGCTGTCTCATGGATTATGTCCTGCATAATGCTATATAACTTTAGGAAGTAGAGAAGGAAGACAGTACCATTTACCACACACATATGATTATTCCTGAAGACTAAATTGAAGTTGATGAAGTGAATGAGGATATTGGGCCAGAGGGAGAGCAGGCTGCAGGAAATGAGTGGAGAGATCGGATGAGAAGATAGTTATATCAGAACCGTTATGATTAGGTATGTTAAAGACACTTTATTTAAGATATCGATTTCTAAAGGAAACATAGTGATTTTTGCGGTATCAACTACCTGTTTGCTGTTCTCATCATTTTATCTGTTTCCATTTTCCTCACTTAGCCCAGCATTCTTTCCATCATTACATTCCACCAGTTCTTCTCCAACTCCAATTCCTTTTCTCTTAATTCTATTTTCTTCCTCTCTAGCTAAAGCTCATCTTTTCGTATTTCGCTTTGCCGCACTAGCTGCTTTTCTAGAAAATCATATTTCTTTCCTGCCATAGCAGCTATTGCATTACCCAGGCAAGTGGAACTTTTCTTCCTCCGCCTCTTCCTTTCTTTCTCATCCTCTTCTTCTTTGACCAGAAACTCTCTTTTTTTTTTGCCTATTCTAACTTCCTTACTTATAGTCGGTGGAGGGCCAGTAGTGCTTGAGGAGGGTTCGTCGATATTGCTGGTGCTTGTGTGTATTGTTCGTAGTTTACCAATAGGAATAGGTTATGGCTTGCTTCTGATATGTTCTATATCAAATCTATTAACTCTATTTTAGTATTTTATTCTCCTAATGCTAATATTAAGACATATTTGATTCGTATGCAAAACTGTGATCACAATAAACTCCAATTTATTTGTAACTAAATTCAAACAAGAAGAAAAAAACATCCAAAAAACTGAAAACTTAATTGTAAATAAAGTAAAATTACAAACAGAATCCAACCTAATGAAAAATACAAAACAAGATAAAAAAATATGTGAATTAAAGCTTACCCTTGATGAGCAATAGATGATGACCTAGAATAGGCAATCTCAGACTGCAACACCACCACCAATTCATTACCCCCGTCGCTGTCGTCATCTTCTATAATATCAAAAGCACTCTCGGCCGACTGTAGGGTATTGATCAGAGTATAAGTAACTGGGGCAGTCTCTTGGGTGGAAGAGGCAGAAGAAAAGAGATTTGTTGAACGAAAGTTTGGCCGAGTACCCCATGTTGCATCAACCCAGGCAAAGAAGGGGCACTTCTTTTCTAGTTTGCCTAGATTGCCCAAAAGTTAGTACCTATAAACTAAGCTTAAATGGCCTCTTACTCCATAAGGATAAAGGATTTCCATTGATAAGATCTTCTTCTCTAAGGCCCCATTCAGATTTATCACCATGCTCTAGGGCTTCGCGGTATGACTTATTAAGATCATCATATTTATATCTGACTTAGGCCTCAGAACGGAAGGGACTTGTTGCAGAAATGGCCCTAATCCAATGCTTTTTCGTATCTCCAGGAACTTTATGAGTTCTCTGCAACTTGCTAGGATCTTCAAGCCAAAGAATGATTTGCTCAATTTTGGATTTAGACCAATTGCCACTATTTGACTCCATTGTGTTCATATTTGAGACCTTCACAAGTTTCAAAGAAAGAAAAACAGAAGACAAGGAATAAAAAAAAGAGGAAATTTTTGAAAAACTGCGGAGAATTTAGGTTAGATGATACTGAAAAAAAAAAAAAAACTAGAGAGGAAAAGCAAAAGAAAAAGAAAAAAAAGAAAAAAAAATTCGGAGAAGGGCCACGTAAGAGATGGCTTGGCCAACCTATCCAATAGGATGTAATGAAGGAAGTAAAGAGAAACAGAGACTGAAGGTTGAAAACAGACCTCCTGCAATCCGTTCAAAATGTGAACCTTCAACCTCACTTTTGAAGGTGGGCTAGGCCTTTTTGGACGGTCACCCACACTAGCGTACTCCCATCTTGAACACCGTTTTGAACATAAATTCATGGTTGGTAACTTTGAATACCCTTACTGTCTCTATTTTATATCCTATCAACCATAAACCATTTTGTATTATTATTTTGCATTTTGTTTCATTACTACTAGAAGAAAATCAAAATAAAGTTAATATAGATTACAATTGATTTCACTATAGTTTCTCATCTGAACTATCTAGATCTAATTCTCTTTCATCTTGGAATGGGCTTCTATTGCTGCTATTGTCACGTGAAATTTGAACTTGAAGCTGCTGGAGGGCTGCTAGTACCCTACCATTTCTTATTAGTAGGAACTGCTTGGCTAGTATTACTATTGAATAGTCCTTTAATATATGTTGTTTCAAAATATGCTGAGAACATCTAATACTAGTTTCGTCAATCTACAAATATTCAACACTCTCATTCTGGCTCTCTAAGGTAACTCAGTCTCCTAGTTACCTAGATTTCTTGAGCAAACTCTTTCTACCAGATAGGTCGTTTCATTTCTTACTGCCACCTAGGTTCTAGAGCCCAAACCCTCTATTAGCCGCCCCGATCGATGCCGGTTACCTTCCACTAAGCAGATAATAATACCTGATGGACAGGTCTTGTTCGTCGGCTTTGTTTCAGAAGCTGTATATATCACAATATTATCATGGTTTGAATCTTCCCTGAAAGGGGTCTATTAGCATCTATTCTTCCGAATGATATTTTGTGATTACTATTATTTTTTATAGTGTCTCACCGGAAGCTTCACCAGCTCGGAGGAAGAGCCAAACCTAAATTATTACCGTTATTCCACCGTTTTCTTACAACAGGCAATGGGTAACATAATTCTGTGCTTCCTTTCATTCCTTCTCTTCCATTCCTTTTTTTTTTGCCCACAGACTATAGTTTTGCCTAATTGCTCACTCCCTTCCCTACCCTGACCCTTCGCATCCCGATTGTTTATCTTCCCCCCTCTTCCCACCCGACCCTATCTCAGCCTCATCTCATCTCTTTCGCCATCCTTCTTATTCCACAACAACAAAGCCTCAAATTCCTTATATCTCCCAAACGTTAAGCTATTATGCAGTTAATTCCTCGTGAGGTTTGCCATCTTGGTTTGATTTTTGTCTCGTCTACATTTGCTTTTTTCCCCTTTTGAGGAAACGGTGGCTAACTTACTATAGCTTGATAAGCTCGTGATCTCCCAGGCCGGGTTCTTGGCACAGAGACGTATTGCAAGGGGTGTTAGATTGAATCAGGCCGAGGCTACGGTATTTTTTCTGATTTATTTCAATTGATTGAGTGGTTGGGATTTTAATGGGCTAAAAACATTTCTTCACCAACAAGGCTCTTATTTCTAATAATCTTCAAGAGGTAATGTGATGCCTTTTTGATTTATTCTACGGTGGTAATGTTAATGGCCGATCCCGTCCAGTTGATCCGCGATGGAAAACATAGTGTTTCACAACTCATGGAAGAAGGCAAGACCATGCTCGGGCGCAGACATGTTCTCCCGCACGTAGCCATCTCTTTGAAAGAGATCCAAGTGGAGGGGACATTCCCGGACGGAACCTATCTCGTAACAATTCACTCCCCAATTTCATCCGAAGATGGAGATCTTAAAAAGGCACTCTACGGCTCATTCTTGCCAATCCCTTCTCAAAGCTTGTTCCCGTTGGTCGATGTGTCAGAATACGAACATGAGAAGCAACCGGGCGCAGTTGTGGCAGTTAAAGGACCAAAGATTGTCCTCAATGAAGGGAGGAAGAGGTGCATTCTTCATGTCACGAATAAGGGCGACAGACCAATCCAGGTTGGGAGTCACTACCACTTCATCGAGGTCAATCCCCAACTCGAGTTTGACAGGATCCAAGCCTTCGGCTATCGTCTGGACATCCCTGCAGGCACTGCCATTCGCTTCGAGCCTGGGGACTCTAAGACGGTTTCCCTTGTCCAGATCGGCGGACGCCAGATCATAACTGGAGGTAATAATGTTGCTACTGGGCTCCTCGAGAAGAACAGAACCCCCAAAATCTTAGAGGATTTGCTAAAGGGTGGGTTCTCGCATCTCCCTACCCCGGTTATACCCCTCGAGGGAGTTGAGCAGTATTCCATGGATAGAGCCGCTTATGCCGCCATGTTTGGTCCTACTACCGGCGATCTGGTACGGTTGGGTGATACAGAGCTTTGGGTCAAGGTTGAGAAGGACTACACTGTCTACGGCGACGAATGCAAGTTTGGTGGTGGAAAGTCGCTGAGAGAAGGGATGGGCCAGGCGAGTGGCAGATCTGATGCTGAGGCTTTGGACTTGGTCATTACCAATGCGCTTGTCGTCGACTATACTGGTATTTATAAAGCCGACATTGGCGTCAAAGATGGGTTTATCGTTGGTATTGGAAAAGCTGGGAATCCGGATATGATGGAAGGGGTGCATATAGGGATGGTTGTAGGCTCTAACACTGATGTTATCGCCGGGGAAGGGAAAATTCTTACTTACGGCGGCTTCGATTCTCATGTATGTACCTCCTAAAACATTCTCGGCTGGTTTGATACTAATTTCCCATAGATTCATTTCATCTGCCCCCAACAAGTAGAGGAGGCATTAGCATCTGGTATTACTACGATGCTAGGTGGTGGCTGTGGTCCAACGCAAGCCTTCTCCCTGCCTTTCCTTGCACTAGCTAACATTTTATAATAGCACTGGGACAAATGCAACGACCTGCACTCCATCAATGACTCATATTCGTCAAATGCTCCAGGCAGTTGATACCCTTCCTGTCAACTTTGGTATAACCGGCAAAGGCAACGATTCCTCTCCAAAGGGGCTAGTGGACCAATGCCGTGCAGGGGTTGTTGGTCTCAAGCTCCACGAAGACTGGGGAACCACTCCAGCCGCGATAGATACATGCCTGTCCGTCTGTGACGAATACGACGTCCAGTGCCTCATCCATACAGATACGCTCAACGAGTCTGGCTTTGTGGAACAGACCATTGGCGCTTTCAAAGATCGTACAATTCATACCTACCATACAGAGGGAGCAGGTGGTGGCCATGCGCCAGACATCATATCTGTCGTGGAATACCCCAATGTTCTCCCCTCCTCAACTAACCCTACTCGCCCTCTAACCAAGAACACAATTGCTGAGCATCTCGACATGTTAACGGTTTGTCATCACTTGTCAAAGGAAATTCCTGAGGACATTTCCTTTGCGGAGTCACGTATTCGTGAAGAGACTATCGCTGCAGAGGACATCCTCCATGACATGGGAGCTATCTCAATGATGTCCTCGGATTCGCAGGCTATGGGTCGCTGCGGCGAGGTGATTCTCCGTACCTGGAAAACTGCATCAAAAAATAAAGAGCAGATTGGCCCCCTAGAGGAAGACAAGGAACTCGGCGCAGACAACACCCGTGTGAAACGCTACATCTCAAAGTACACCATTAACCCTGCCATCGCGCACGGGATGTCACACCTCCTCGGTTCCGTTCAAGTAGGCAAACTTGCGGATTTAGTCCTTTGGTCTCCTGCCAACTTCGGTGCAAAGCCTACTCAGGTTTTGAAATCCGGCTTGATCGCATACGCACAGATGGGCGATCCAAACGCTTCCATCCCATGCGTCCAACCAGTTCTTGGAAGGAAAATGTTTGCAGCGAGTGTGCCCGAAGTGTGCATTACGTTCGTTTCCCGTGTTTCCCTGGAAACTGGGATTGTCCAAACCTATGGTTTGAAGAAGCGTGTGGAGCCCATCCAGGGGTGCCGTGGGATCAGCAAGAAGGATATGAAGTATAACGATGCGATGCCGAAGATGAAGGTCGATCCAGAGAACTTTGTCAGTTTCCCCTTTAATTTGTATGGACTGCTGCGAACGGTGCTAACGGGGGTGAAGACTGTTGTCGCCGACGGGATAACATTGAAGAGTGCTGTTTCCGACAAGTTGCCATTGACTCAGGGATACTTTATGTTTTAGTTTGGTTTTCTATTTGCTTGTTTGCCACGTGAGAGATGGGATAGCGAGCCTAAACAAGGGCTGCGTGTTTTGGTTTCGGTTCAAAAAATAACGTTTTCGTGTTTGAGTCACTCGAGTGATAATACATGATGTGATTCCCTTTCGTGATCAATACTCATCTGGGCTGGTGAGTCACTGGTGATGCGTTGAGCGGGTGCTGGGACTTATAGTAGATACAGCGCTTTGCTGATACTCATCCGTAACTATACTATAAAGTACAATATGGGCACTTATGCGCATCCTTTAGCCGTGCTTGCAATTTCTTATCAGGTCTACCGGCGCAAATAGCTACTAGAAAGTTAGTGGACAATTAATATGGTGAGGAGGGCTCCGGGAGAGATGGGGAGGGTGGAGAAGGGTATTGTGGGCCTAGGAGGGAGGTGGAGGTGCAGTGGACAAAAACGGGAAGGGTGTAGGAAATAGTGCCGGTGGGGGGGCAGAGGAGAAGCCAGAGAGGCTAGAGATGGTGGTGAGGAGTTTAGGGAGGGGTATAGTGGGGTTGGGGGATATGTTGTTTGGGGGTGGTCCGGATATGGAGGACGATTGCGGGCTATGGTCTTGGGCAAGGACATGTGAGGGGCCGGGCCTGAGGGACCGAGGCTGTGCCTGTAAGCCACTTCGATCCCGCGCAGATGCCTCAGTGTGGCTCAGACAGCTCGAAGAGAATAAAAAAGTCAGTGGACAGTTGATTTAGGTTAACCCGCGAAATAGTTCTGTCTTGTGCGAAAACACCCCCGATTCAAGAAAATGTCCCAACAGCACCAGGCACTAAACGCAACTATTGGTATTCACAGAAAAAAAAACACTCGAACAACTGAACACCTGGTTCCTGCCTTGGTTACCGAAAGAGCACTCATCGGTGGTACAAGTAAAATCCCCTTCCCCATCCCACCTCTTGACAACAGCAACCCTAACCACTAAAAAAAAGAGCGTCATTCAACCACATCCCCCCACTACCACCACTGTACCAACCACCTATACAAACACCTTCCCTCTTACTCTGTCCCGCCCCGTCTCTCCCTTTCTACTCTCCCCTCTCACCCCTCCACCTACTCAACGACGGAGACCACCATCATCATCTTCCTTCTTTCCTTTCAGCAGTTCCCTAAATACCTAATTGGTCGCATCATAAAGGACAAAGAGAATAAACATGTTTGCTCGTGCCACCGTCGCCCGCACCTACCTCCGCTCCACTCCTGCTGCTTGTTCTCGCAGAGCTTACGCTTTCTCTGCAGCTAGCGAGCCGAAAAGGTCTAACACATTGGTTTGCTCTGCGATTGTGGGGATCGCTGCTGGGGCGGGATGCTACTACTATTTCACCACCGGGGGTGAGAAGGCTAAGGCTACGCTGGGGCTGCCGGAGATTGCGTTGAAAGGGAACGGGGAGTGGGTTGATTTGAAGGTTTGTTGTTTGCCATATCCATTACTGATAAGGGATGGGATGGAGTGGAGAAATTGCAAGAGGGGGTGCTAATGAAGGGATGTATTAGTTGACAAAAATCACCCCCATAACTCATAATACGAAGATGCTCCGCTTCGAACTCCCGAGCGGAAATCATGTTAGTGGGTTGACAGTTGCCTGTAAGCCCCCTTACCTTTCCCCCATCCCCCACCTCCGATGGGAAATGCACCAAAGTCACTAACCAACATGCTCCCCCCAGCCGCCGTCCTAACAAAATTTCAAGCCCCCACTGATAAAAAACCCACAATCAGGCCCTACACCCCGGTAAACGACGAAGATGCCCGTGGCTACCTCGACCTCGTGGTGAAGAGATACGAAAATGGGCCAATGAGCACACACCTGCACTCTATGGACATAAACCAAACCCTCTCCTTCAAGGGGCCTATTCCAAAATACCAGTGGACGCCAAACAAGCACGAGCACATTACGCTCATCGCCGGCGGCACCGGGATAACCCCAATGTACCAACTCATGCGCACCATCTTCCGCAACCCGGAGGACAAGACTAAGGTCACTCTGGTCTTTGGTAGCCTCTCGGAGGAGGACATATTGCTGAAGCGCGAGCTAGAGGATTTTGAGAATACGCACCCACAGAGGTTTAAGGCTTTCTATCTGCTAGATAATGGGTCGAAGAGCTCAAGGCGGGCTATCCAGGGACGCGTGACAAAGGAGTTGCTCAGGATGGTGCTGCCGGAGCCGGGCAGTGGGAATAACAAGATATTCGTGTGCGGGCCTCCCGGGATGTATAAAGCGATCAGTGGCGCTAAGAATAGTCCCTCGGATCAGGGGGAAGTGGAGGGGATCTTGAAGGAGTTGGGGTATAAGAAGGAAGAGGTTTATAAGTTTTAGATTGAGGGGAGGTTTTAGAAACCTAAAAAGTAATATTGTTTTATCCTTTCACTATCATATCACGTAGTTGCACGGAGTGGGGAAATACAATTCCCGAAAGCCCAATTCCGCCCAATTCACTGTCTTCCTCTCCCCGTACGGCAATTGCATGTTCTTATAGCTATAGTAACTATGCAAATGTATTCTAGTATGATACTAAAAAAAGGGGGGAAATATAACCCCATTACTAAACCTTCCCCATGTACTATACACTACCATCTTTCGGTTCAGTTCCCCATACAAGTGCTGTACTAACCCTCTACCCATTCCTGTACTGCAAAAAATAAAAACAAAATAAAATAAAATAAAATAAAATAAAGATAATCCATTCCTACGACAGTACCATAGTCAAACAATCATAGAGAAAAAAAAAAGAGAAGGAAAATAAAGAAAATAAGCCGCCCCCTGGAGCAGCAGCAAGCATGTCAATTCAAATCATAATGCTATGCCTCTCCCACGCAGAAACAAAATAAGTGCTATAGTTGGGAGAAAGGAGCCCCGCCCCTCCAGCTAAGCCAAGCTCCCGGCAGCAGAGCAGCAAAAAAGAAACACGCGAATCAACATCCTTAAGAAAACCCGGCGACGGCGATGCGGGATATTAACCCCCGGCCAAAGCGGCAAAGCTCGCATCCCCGTGGAAATTTACACTACAGTTCCAGGAAACGGTTCTTTCCCACTCAAAACGACGGTCTGCCTCTCGCGGGAGATGTAGCCCTTCATAAGGCCCTTATAAATCATATTAGCCAGTAAACACTCCACCTCCTCGACCTCGACCTCGACCCTCTCCAGCGCCGACCGCATAACCGTGTCGCCGTCCGCCTCCACTGCCCCATGCTCACCATCACCGTTGCCATCATATCCTCCCCCATATGCACCAACCACCAGCTCCTCCCCTCGCCCGGCACACCCCATGGCAATCTGAAACTGCCTCACGGGGATCTTAGTCCTGTTCTCTTCGTTCTGGTACAGGACAACTTTACGGAAGAGGTTTCGCATGGCGATGTCTTTCGTTCGCTCTAAGGTGAGGTAGATTCTGCGCTTTACGAATTCTTCTTCACCGTGTCGGAGGGCAGCGTCAAAGGCTTGGAGGTTGCCAGATTTAATGGTTTTACAGACTGGGTTGAAGAGTGCTGCCAGACGGGGAAAACTGGAGAGGAGTTCCGGGGTCGGGAGTTTGTGCTTCGTCAGCATTGTTGTGGGGATTAGATAGGTTAGGATTAGTCTAGGTGAGTTTTAGTTGAGTAATTGCAGGTGGGTAGGGGGGTACTGGGAAGGGGATACTCTTTGTTGCGGATGGAATCGGCTTTGCAGTGGCTTAGGGCGTAAGTTAGGTGCGTTTCTGCCTATGGTGAGACGTCAGAATTGGGATTGTTACAGTGCAGATGAGGGCTGCGGTAGTGGCGTACGTTCCCGTAGTCTTCCTCCAAGAAGCTGACAACTCCACAGTAGTATTTAAAAGTAACAATATGACTTTTGGGGAATGCTTCCAATGGTGGCATATCGGCGAGGGAAGCAGGAAGCACACGAAGTATGTTCTTTGCTAGACCGACAGAATTCAACTGGCTAATTGTTAGTATCAGTCCATTAACATCCGCGAAAAGACACATACCTTGAAGTAAGTTTTGAACATCAAATTAACAATATAATAAGTTCCCCATTTCCTCGATTCCTCAATAGGGGCGCTATAATCGGTTAGTTGGTTGACCTCCCGCTCCTAAAGCAATGCGCTAAGGTGTCAACATACCGGTCGCTAATACATAATGTAAAAGCCTTGTTGATATACCTCGCCGCATCCTCAAGGTGTTCCGAGGTCCTCCCCAGTCTCCGCGCTTGGTCATCCGATAATATAGCGACGGTTCTCAGAGAGAGACAAATCTGGTACATAACGGGAAGTGTCCAGTGCGGCCAGTTTCCTTTTGTATAACCCCTAACCATAGCTCTGCTCCCCCGCAAGAATTACATAGGGTCATCAGTCGGCTACACAATCGGTATTAAACTTTCGAAGAGATGGAAACCAACAGCAAAAGATCCTTCTGCCCCTCGTAAGCCTTCGCCCAACTCACATCTGCACCATCGTCCCGCTCCAGAATATATGCTATCTTCCAGTAGGAAACCAAGGTGTCGACCCATGTAGCTCTGGTACTCTCGTCGCGTAAGGGACTCAGACCAGAGATTTCGTATTCGACGTCACCGCGAATTCTTTCGTGATTTGTAGAGAAGGCGAATATTCCACGGTCTGGATTTTCAGGGGAGAATATACTACCGAGTAGAGCACCGTCCTTGGTAGTCAATGCTCTGCGAAATGTTTTACTGTTTTATTGGTGTTAAGTCCGATGCAATAGGAACAGCGGATGTGGGATTTGTAGAAATAGGGAGAAGGGGTTCACTTACTAGAGTGTGGTCATGATGGAGGTGTTAGGTTTTAGTGATGGCTATATGGGTGGTGGTGGTATGAGAACATGAGAGGTGGATTGAGAGGCTCAACTGAGCGTACTTGGGAAAGACTGCGGGGAAAACGCGGTGGGAATGTCTCATCCAGTTAGTTCCAAGTTGGGATACCAAGGGCCAGCCCGGCGCCGCCTCAACATCCGAAGCACCATTCGCCGTGACGTACCGAGTTATGCAGTTCACCAACCACGGCTGAAGTCCTCGAGTATTAATCCCCTAATTTACAATAGGCTCACACCTACGATACTATATATTTACTCTCTCTCTCCATTGCCAACATTCCATGGGATTGATTTACGGTGCTGGTCCTAAGCACTTATACCACCGGTATTTCGGCGGTACTACAGGCATGGCGCAGCAGTAATACTCAATGTTTATTATTCCCGTGCCCGTACAAATGTAACCCAAACTCATAGTCCCAGTAACGGCCGTAGAGAAGTATATTCAGTCATACCAGTCGATTGCTCAAGTTGCAGAGCAAACCAACTTGGGCTTAATTCCCGGTCGCTTTAAGAGCTCGCTAGGTGCTCAGCGCATGCTACCAGTCCAGCCCTTCTTCGTTAACCCTTCATGCAGGCTTAGGGTGAGAATTTCGAGACCGGAATGGTATGATATCATGAGTAAGATACTGGTCCCTGGTAATGACACGATGGACCCTGCTAATCGATAGAGACTGTGGTGTTTGGGTGACACCTGGTGACACCATGAGAGACTCAGAGCGCTCCCTTGACAAACTCAATCGAGTTGGCTATAATGATTAGAGTTCCTCCAACCACAAACAAGAGTCTAGTGAACCAAGGGTATAGTATACTCGAGTACTACAGGTACTGCTTCATTCGAGCACTGGTAATCCCGAGTCTCAACACCAGACAGCTTAGCATGTTGGGGCGTACTCGGGGTAGGGGGGAGGTATTGAGCGATCGTTTAAAATACCATGAAAAACAGGGGTCTAAGTTTGAAATACCATGACATACCATGACTGGGGGGGTAAACTTGGACCTACAGTCTCAGAGGTCAGTGCAAGAGGTATTCTCAGAGTACTTGGGTTAGTCTTTTACGTAGTGAGAAAATTGGGAGAGTCAGCGGAGTAGTAAATAGAAAATAAAGGATAAAGTCAAAGTAAATAGGAGAGAAAACCCAAACACCCCAAACACGATACAATAATAGGAGCAAAGATGGTTGAGGTTGGCCAGCAGTTTACCTCTTTTGCAGCCCTTTAGGGTGCAGTACAGGACTTGTCCATCTAGCAAAAGTTTGCTTTCCTAACACAACTGCAGGTTAAACACCAAGTGGATTACAGGTGTGCAGCAAAGCGCCATGGGTGCCCTTGGAGACTTTATGCAACAGAGAAGGATACAAGTGTGAGGGTACAGATTTTTCACGTTGAGCATGCATATTTAGGCGGAGGAATACAATCACATCAAACAGCATATCGTCAGTCCTGGCTGTTAGGCAAGGTTCCTGACCTAATCATTGTCACTCATACTACCGAACCTATTGATATAGTTAACACCTTTCTGTTTCATTGAGGAGAGCAAATCAGCTATCTGGCAGCACATCAAGTTAAGATGAAATTAGTAAATGCTTAAGCTAATGAGCAAGTGCCTCAATTTGAACTCCTATCAGCATACCAACGGACACTCTAACAGCTAAGCCCCTATGTTAAAACAGCACTTCTGGTAACGGAACATTGGTTGGAGGAAAATACTGTATTTTTTCAAAGTGTTGTTATTTGCCCTGCTGAGTCACAACTTTCATTTATTCAAGCAAGGAAATTTATTGCTCAGGACGGAAAATTTCTAAAGTCACACTTCCAACAAACTCCCCTCCTAGGTCCTTTCGTTGACGCCAATAATAACTATGTACTTCCTGCTAGGACAGTAGTAGAAAGCGAGTATACTTAGTCCAGAAAATGGTTCCTTGATCACCTTAAGAATACTATTCCACAGATTTTGGATGCTAGTATTATTAGTAATAGGGATAAAGGGCTACTAGCTGCAGAAGAGGCTCTTGGTAATAATGTTGTTAGACATATTTGTTTAGAGCATTTGCGTAGAAATTTTACCAAGTCATATTCAAGGGAATATGAATGGTTATTCTGGCATATTGCCAATTCAACCATGGGGGACGAATACCAGACGCTATTACACTACCACTATTAGAAATATCCTCAATGGCTATCTATTTGGAAAGAATAGACCCTCAAACATGGATCTTAGCTGTTATTCCTGGGGGACACTCTTGGCGATACGGGCAAAAAAACATCAAATGGATCATTAATTATAAACCAGATTTTATGGAATGCACAAGAGTTTTCTATTGTGGAACTTTTAATGGAAGTATGGTATACAATTGTAGAATTTCATTTTCGACATGCCAATAAAGCTAATGCAGTTATTATTGGACAAATAATTACCCCTTTTTATCATGGTATCCTTCATCTTGAATGCCAAAATGACCTTCGAAATATTGTCCAAATGGCCGACAACTATCATGGCCTTGTTCAATCACCAGCTCAAATATCATGCGTAGTCGATCATGAACACCCTACCTGCACCTGTCACTACTTCCAGGAAACCTATATTTCTTGCCACCATGGAATCGCATCTATATTGACTCTTCGGCATAGGATGGATACCTATATACCCTAAAAACATTTTGTAAATATATGGAAGAGAATATATTCCCTCAATTTTCCTCCAATTATTCTCTGGGAAAATTTTCGGCACCTGCCTTTCCCAGCTCCAATTCCACTCCAGCGCAACCACCACCAATCTCTACCCTATCCTCCTCCACCTCTCCTGCCTCGCGCGGTCCTGCATGACAGACACCAGAATCCTGGAGTGCCTGATGTAATGGTAGTACAGGTAGTGGCTTGTCCAGGAAAGCGTGTAATTGGAAGGCAAAAAAAGTCGCGTGCATTTTTTCGTGGACGCAATCGAGCATCTGGAGCCACAGATCAGATCTGTGGTAGCTGTAGTGAATCTGGACAGAACAGTAGGAGCTATAGGATACGTACCCATATATAGTATTCTCTATCTTTTTCTTCTTTTTTCTCTTCTTTTTTTTTTTGCTTCCTTCAAAATATAACACACCTTACCCCAGAAAAGTCCCGCGAACAAAATAGCAAAGTGCCAAGGAGAAAATATTTGACAAAAGTGATGTTAAGACCTTCCTTGTGCTGACCTCTGATACTGAAGGTCCAAGTTTACCCGCCGATTATGGTATGTCATAGTATTTTGAACTCAGACCCCTGTTTTTCATTCTAATTTCAAACAATTGCTTGGAGGTATTAGGACAAGCAGGGGGTAGTAGAGGTCAGTCCCATAAAACCGTGAATGGAAGGCAAATTTACATATGCAAGTAAAATCTTGAAAATATTGTAGTATCTTGTGACTTTAGTGATAACGGCTGCAAGTGAGATTTGGACCAATATAGTTTAGAATTAAAGATAAGATTTCCTACTTGCACTCGGGATTCATGAGATAATATAAGGGAATATTATTATCTATATATACCCAAATCCCATCATGTAATTCACAGCTTATACCAAGAAAATATCTTTAGTAAACACATGTAGCATGTAGGTGTTACCTTACTTAACACATAGAGTTGACTGTAGAGAATGAGAAATCATATATTTTAATGCTTCCTGTAGATTTCCATTCCTAACTTAACAAAATTTCCTTGAATACCACCCTCACTAATCCCTTCATGCACATATCAGTCAAATTATCCTTGGTCCCAACTTGTTCCACCACAATAGTACTGGAAAAGGCACTAACAATTGTGAACAGTTATACAAAAGAGCCTAAGCGCTACCTCTGCTATTGTATTAGAGTCTAAAGGAGACCTCCTGAGAGGCAAAGATACGAAGAGTATAATAGGGTAGTTATAGAGTGAAGTGGAATAATGTAACCTACTCCTAAGTATCTCGAGAATCCCAAAGGGACTCTGAAGATACTATAAGGATAGGGGGAGAAACATCAATGGATAGGTCTTCATTAAATAAGGTAAAAGGTATGGAACTAATTGAGTAACCGTTCAACTTGTAGTATTAAAGAGGATAGTCCTGTGAGGCTTGAGAGTCCAAATCCTTAAAGGATTGCAGGCTCTTTAAATACAAAAGATTGTAGCTAGGAAATTAAACAAAAGTGCAAACATCCTGTCCAATAAACATGCTTAAAGAGGCAGCGTAACAAGGTCACCATATTCCGAAAACTGAGGATTTAAAGGTGACATTATGGAGCTAACAAAACCAGTAATGGAATCCAAAAAATGAAGGAACAAGAGATCGCTAATACTATACAAAACCAGTAGGTATAGCAGGAGGATAGTAATACCCTAATGGGTAGAAGCAAGGAGGTGTAGTGATAAGCGAAACAAGGAAAGAATAACCAGTTAGGACGTCATAACCAAGTAGGAGAGGAAAACGAAATAGTAGCTGTTATCAGGGATAAACCCACATTAGTATTAACCAACATCAAGTCAGTAGTAATAGTAGAAACATAGTAGGATTCTGTTACATTCCCCTTAAAAGAAATAAAAGAAATAAAACAATAAGGAATATCCTAAAGTGCTTGATGACCAACCTGTCTTTGGAGCATTCCACTCAATTTCAAAACATATAACTTAATCAGTAAACATATATCCATCAGTGGAGTCAGGACCTTACACCTTTATAAGCACCATAGTAGAGAAGATAATACCATGAAGCAGTTAGCCTTCCATCTCAGATTCGTCCAAGGTGGAGAATGTTGTACTGATATCGGATTCTGAGTAGTCTTAGTCTGGAAGGGGTTCCTAAAATCTATCAGGGTCAAGCTCAGGTGAGAGGGGGGTATTACTGGTTTCTGAAGTGTCCAGTCAGAGAAAGTCTCGCCATGGGACCAAGGGAGGCTAAAAGGTATAGATTCATTGTTTGTATCGAACCAGTAGGATCTGATGAGGTTGCTGGCTCCTTCTATGTTGTAAAGGGGTTCCCATAGTGCTTCAATTTCGTAATAGCCTTTCCAATGGATCAAGAATTCTCTCTTTCTACGATAGATTCGATCTTTGAGTATCTTTTCAATTTCCCATTGGTCTTGTCCACTAGCATCGATAGTGACAGGCTCTTTGGGTATGGGTTCAGGTGTTCCTGGAAAGGCGAAGGGGTTGGGTCTTAGGTAAATGCGAAGATGGCTGCGATGGATCCATGGGTGGATTCCTGCTATCACAGGAGGGAGTATGAGTTTGTTGATCATTTGTCTGTCAGGTCCTTCGCTTACTGAGAAGGGTCCTAGCCATGGTCCAACTAGCTTGTGATTTCGTCCAACCTTATGGACATAGGGTTCTGACTTGAGGATAACTTCAGTTTCGTTAGGGATAATTGGGGGTCCATCCTTTCTTCTGTTTTCGCTGGAGGTGGTTTGGCATGCTCTGGCCCTCATGAGTGCATATCTGGCAAGTTATTGATTCTGCATGATCTGTGAAGTAATCTCGTTTGCTGCTAGTACTCATGTGAGGAGAACTCTGTTACTAGCTAGGAGGTTTGGTAGTCTGGCAAAGGTGATTTCGAAGGGCGAGAGTTCTGTGCTATCGCGGGGGGCTGCATTGATTTCAGTCTGGACAAGAGGTAGGTGGCAATCCCACTTGGTTCCTTCAGGGTTGACATAGTTCCTAAGGCATTGGCGAACAGTTATGATACTGCGCTCAGTCTGTCCTTTGGTCTGGTGATGGTAAGCTCTAGCCATATTGAGTTCAAAATTAAGATTCGACATAAGCTGTGTCCAGAGTGAGAGGTAAACTTAGGGTCTCTGTCATAGACTAGGGAAGTAGGGAAACCATGAATGGAGAAAACTCGCTCGATGAGGGTGTGTGCTGTTTCGACAGCTATGATATTATGGGAGACTGGTATGAGGTAGATAAAGCCACTGAATCGATCCAAGACAACCATGATGAGTTCAAGCTTAGAATCGCTAGGTAATAGTCCTGCAAAGTCAATTGCAAGGGACGAGAATGGCTGTCTGGGGACAGGGAAGTGGGTAATTGATCCTTCAGGGACTGTGGTATGTTGCTTGTTAAGTTGGCATAGGTGGCATCTGCAGACATAGTCTTTATAATTGTTCCTCATAGAGAGCCAGTAGAAGTGTCTTGAAGTATAATCAAACATTTCTGCTAACCCATATGTGCCATTTGTTTATGGGTAATGAGCACAATTTTGCTTCTGATGTTACCACCTTGATAGCTTGCTTTATAGGGGACATAAGGACAGTCTCTACTGTTATCCTTCCCCTTGCTGACGAGAACTCCATCATATAAGTGCCAGACAGGGTGGTCGATAGCCTTGGTAACTACCTTAAGGAGAGGGTCATTTTGGGTAGCATTTTGAATGCTGGAGTACCACTTTCCTTTCATTTAGTTGGTAAGCTGAAAAGTGCGAAGGTCAAGCTGTGAAGTGGGCTGATCAAAGAAGCAGTCAGAATAATCGACAGGTGCTCCTGGGGTAGGTAGATCCCATACTTGGTCGATATCCTCTATATATCTTTCTTTTCCCTTATCAATAACTGTATGAAAGACTGGGTAGCCATCATCATTGTGGAGGGGAGGAGGAACAGCCTATCTGTGCTCTGCTCTGCACTTGGGATAATAAGGGGAGAAAAAGTTGGAGGAAGAGTAAAGAGGTAAGGGTTCTAGAATATCGCGAGATCCTCAGGGAAAGTATCCATTATTCTTTCTATTTATGTGGGATTGACATTCGTCCCAAATACAGGCTGTCCAGTGCATGGCTCAGTGTCAATTAGATTCAAGAAATCGGTGCAGTTCATTGACTGGGGGTCGAGGAGGAACTGGTGTGGGCTGAGGGTCAAGTTCAGTAGGTGTGCTGCTGGGGGCGATATTTCCGGAGGTGGTGACTGCAAGGGATTCCAGTTGGGTGATAGAATTATGGATTCGTTTAAAGGAGATGGTGATAGCATCTGGATGCAGTGGCTGGTCTATATCTCTTGGAGTATTGATAATTCTTACCGCAAGGCCCTACAGTGGAGCTTTAGCTCGCTCAATAAGTACAATGGCATGGGGTGGCACTTGCTGGTTGCTGAGATAGGAGGAGGTCTCGACGATTTCACAACCTTGAAAGGCATTCCTTGCAAGCTCGCGCGTATCTACTGCTTTGTCCATGGCTTGTTCAACAGAATTTGAGTAGTGACTCGCTACGGAACTAGAGGGCTTTGAGCTGGTGCCATGATGTGAGTTCCACATGGAGCAGTGTTTAGGAGTAAGAATGTGAGCGGGTACTAGAAGAGTGAGGGTAGAAGAAGGGTCCATGGCATGGGCGATATCGAGGTAGTGTCTTGATACACTGTTCATGGCAGAGGAGGGTGTCTTTATAGGCCTTTTTTCTGTGAGGTCTTCCAGTATTTGGTCTTCTTCAGCTAGGGTGTCTTCATAGAGGCTTGATAGTACATCTGCAAGGACATTGTCTTTGCCAGGTCTGTGTATGATATCGAAATCATAAGATTGAAGAAACATGCGCCATCTATTTTGAAGTTAAGGGAGGTCAGTCTGCTTCAGGAAAAAGGATAGTCCCTTGTTGTTAGACACAATAGTGAACATGGTGTGATATAGAATTAGATGGAATACCTCAATGACATCCACAATCGCCAAATGTTCCAATTCATAGACAGGGTAGTGCAGCTGAATTGTAGCAAACTTTCTGCAGTGGAATGCGGCAGGGTATACTTTCTCAGGGGAGTGTCCTTGGCCAACCCATGCTCTTGATCCAACCTTAGAGGCGTCAGTAATAAGTTATATTGGGTCAGCTGATGTCTCATATGAGATGGGGCGGAGTGGAATTGTCTCCTTGGCCAGACCTTTAACCTGTTTGAGGGATTCCTAATGCTGGCGTTGCCATTCAAAGATATCTTGGGAAATTAGGTCCGAGAAGGGGGCAGTGGTGGAGGCAAGGTGTGGAAGGAATTGTGCATCATATATCACAACTCCAATAAAGGTCAGAACTGCTTTTTTCGAGGTTGGTGTGGGCCAGTCTTGGATGAATCGAATTTTTTCAGGGTTTGCATGAATTCCTCTCTAATCTAGAACATGTCCTAAGAGAGAGAGCTTAGTGGCAAAGAATTTGCACTTGGCTGGCGATGCTTTGATCTGGTGCTGCTTAAGTCTTCCTAAGACTAATCTGCTGTATGAAATATGGTCCTCAACTATTTCTAAGTAGAAGGTAATGTCATCCATGTATGCTTAAGCGAATTTTCCAATAAATCCATCTAGGACAAACTGTATAACTCTCATAGCTATAGCAGGGGCGTTGGCATCTCCTTGCAGCATAACTCTGGATGCAAAGGATCCAAAGGATGTCTTGATAGTGTTGTAGTTCTCATCGATAGGGACAACTCGAATTTGGAAGTACCAATTTGCAAGGTCTATGGTGGATCTGAACTTTGCTCTAGCAACAGTTCTGAGTATCATGGCTTGGTTGGGAATTGCTCCATGGTCCTTGATAGTAATATCATTCCTGGGTACAAGGTCTGCAAGCACTCTGATTTCGCCATTGGGTTTCAGCTTTGGGAATATGTGGACTGGGTTGTGTGTCTTGCTTGGGTAAATGATTCCTTTGGCTTTCCAGTCTTCGATTAATGCTCAGTATGCTGGCATGATCTTGTCAGGGAATGTGAAAAATCTCGAATTTTGGACTCAAATTGGATCTTTCAGCTGGATGTGGTTGTTGACATCACTCAAGGGTGGTAATTCCGCTGTTTTCTTGCTTGGAAATACTGTAGGAAAATCGGAAATGAAGTCAGGGCCATCAGCTTTATTCATGGCTGAAAATCGTCCATGTGTAGCTTTCTTGCAGGTCAAGGTGATTCCTGTGTTAGGGAAGGTGATAATAGATTTTCCTCAATCTATTACAGCATGGTGTGCAGAAAGGTAATGGATTCCTAGGAAGATATCATAGTTGTCAAGGGAACAGAGTAGGGCTTCAGAGATATCAGCGGTTTTCATGTCAATCTGTATAACAGGCTTAGCCACATAGTTGATGGCTGAGCGTGATCCTTCAACTACTATCTAGAGGTTGATAGGAGTCTCGAGGTCTCTGGTAGGGATTTGGTAGGTAGTGACAAACTTTCCTTATATCAAGTTGTCTCCTGTGGTCCCTATATTGAATAGTGCCTTTGCTTTGTGGCCATTAACTGTGATGTATACTTCGAGGGCTTGGGATTCAGTTCCACTAGGTCATGCATAGTTTGTGGTAACTGTAACTGATTCCTTCACATGAGGATCGTCTTCCAGGGTGTGGTATGTTCTCTTGACATTCTGGGGTTTCCTGGTTGCGCCAGTGCCTCCATTTCCTCACTGCTGGGTACTCCTATATTTTTTCTTCTCAAAACAGTTATCAGAGTAGTCTCCATGTTTTCCATAATAGTAACAGTCATTGTCTCTTCTGCGCCGATACTTCTCAACCTGGGTTACTCTTTGATTCTGTGAGGTATTGTGGAGAACCTAGGATGATTTTAGTAGGTGTTATTCTGGGGTCGCTTAGGTGCTTGTTGGGAAATTGCATTAGAGGTTGTATTTCCTTGACCATTTCCATATAGTCATGTAGAGTGGGCAATTGCATCTGGCTTTTCCGCTATCTCCACTAGCTGGGTAAAGGAGGTGTCTGAAGTAATGTGTGGTTTTACATCATGCTTGAGCTTAATATCCATTGCATCTAGGAGTCTCTGCTTCGCTGAATAGTCTGACATTGTTCCTTTGGGGAGACTGTCTTACAAGGTTTTAAGTTTGATTACAGTATCGGTAATCTGTACTGTTTTTCCGCTGGTTGTTTACTTGACTTGTAGCCACAGTTCATAGATGGTATCTGTAGATGGGCAAGGAAGGAGTAGGCCTCGAATTTCTGTTTAAGTCCAGCAACTGTGTGGTCTCCTTGGGATGCTTAATATTGGATGAATTTATCGAGGGCTTTCTATCTGCAATATGCTCCATAGTATTTTAGGGCTTCAGGGGTATCATCAGTTATGCCAAAGCCGGCAAGGTAACGATGGACTGTATTGAACCATAAGTTGATACTCAATGGGTCTTGATCTTTTCCTTCTCTGGTAAATGTAAATAGTGCAGGCCATTTAGAACGATTATTTCCCTCTGGGGGGTCTTACATGACGTTGGGTGCAGGTCTTGGATTGCTTGAAGGACTTGGTAAACTAGGTGGTCTTGGTGGACTAGATAAATCGTCTGATGCAGTGCTAGGTTCTCTGAGTTCCCTTGGTAGACTGGGTGGACTAATTGGCGAAGCTGGGAGTACTGGTCCTGGAGTGTCCTCTGGACCGGAATATGATTCTGATTATGATATTGGTTCTTTCTTGGATGGGACTTGTTGGTGAAACCGTTCTTGGACTTGGGCTTGGTCTTGGGCTTGGTCTTGAGCTTGGTGTAGAGCTTGAGCTTGTTTTTGGTCCTCTTTTTTGCTTCTGCTGCTATATACTGAAGATAGTTCTGAATCTTCGGATGGTGGTGCAGGTGGGGGTACCCTCTTGACTTTGGAGTCCTGAGGAGGATGCTACCGATCCTCTAGTGAAGTGCCTCCTGGTATCCCTTGGAAGTGAAATAGTGGCTAGCTAGGGTGAGCTGGTCTTGCCAGGAGTCCGCTCAAGGCCTTCTTGGAAACAGGGAGGTGTACTAGAACTGCCGGGTCAAGGTAGGCAAAGGATGATCAGTCCTCTGCTGAAGATCAAAGGTATACTTGATTCTAGGTCAAAATATATAACTGACTCCCAAATATCTCATGAATCCCAAAGGGGCTCTGAAGATACTATTAGGTTAGGGGGAGAAGCATCAATCGATAGGTCGTCAATAGGCAAGGTAAAAGGTATGGAACTAATAGAGTAACTGTTCAACTTATAGTATTAAGGATTATAGTCCTGTGAGGCTTGAGAGTCCGAATCCTTAAGGGAATGCAGGCTATTTAAATACCAAAGATTGTAGCTAGGAAAACTAACCAAAAGCGCAAACATCCTGTCCAACAAACATGCTAACAGAGGCAGCATAACAAGGTAACCATATTCCGAAAACAGAGGGTTTAAAAGTGACAGGATGGAGCAAATACAACAAGTTATGTCATCCAAACAAGAAGGAACAAGAGATTGCTAATACTATACAAATCCAGTAGGTATAGCAGGAGGATAGTAATGCCCTAATGGGTTGAAGCAAGGAGGGTAGTGATAAGTGAAACAAGGAAAGAATAACCAGTTAGGACGTCATAACCAAGTAGGAGAGGAAAACTAAATAGTAGCGGTTATCAGGGATAAACTCAAATTAGTAATAACCAATATCAAGTCAGTAGTAATAGTAGAAACATAGTGGGATTCCGTTACAAATAATAGGATTACCGTTCAACTAAGTCTATTTATTGTCTAAGCATATGTTAGAAAGTCTGGTACCGCCTGCTAGCCAGGAGAACACGCTTATATTCCAGAAACCTTCCTACAAAGAGCTGAGGCTCTTGAAACCCGCAGCTACTATTATTACTCCTGAGTGTACAGCTACCGGAATCCTGTAGCCCTGCTAGAGGCCTGGATAACCTGGAGCTTTTCCACAACACTACCTCTATCCTACCGTAGGTAAACATGACCTTTTCCTGCACTTGGAACCCCTGGGGCACAATCCTGCCGATCATCCTATTCACAGAGTAAGAAGAGAACTGGAATCTAGAAAATCCGCTACAGACATCAAATACAAAAGAAATTAAATCAAATATATATAATTAGACAAAGGAAAGGCTAAAGAGAGTGGTAATACACGTACCTGAATATCGATACATGTTACATTCACTAAATCTGGACAAAACTTGTCTTCTCTTAAGGCTATAGTCCTTATCGCTGTTCTCCCAAAACCAGAGCGTAGAATCATTATCAGTGTTGAAGTAGCAATCATTTCAGCCTGCAGAATAGTATTCCTCTTCATTATAGGACTGTCAGAATTCGTTGGGTATTATGGTTTTAAGGCAAGGGATGTTAGCGACTTCCAAAGGCTCCAAAGAAGTCCGGACCTAGTGGCTGGTGATTTTAGCTATCGGTTCTGTGCTGTAGTGTTCTTTTCTATATTCCAATATGATGTCCAATGATTTTCCTGGTTCTCAATAGGTTCATAAGAGTCATCTATCCTTTCATACCCTCTCCAGTGTAACAGGAGTTTGATTCTATTGTTCTGTATGCGATAATCTACCATTTCCTCTTCTTCCAATTTTTTCTGTATTGTTGATAAGTATAGTGGCCAACCTATTCTTCCTCCAGGATGCAAATCTATGGGAATTGTTCTGATAGTAGTCCTGGAGGCATGAGATGTGAAAGTATGACTACTGGTACTCCATTGTCTTAGGTAATTCTAACTTGTAGTTATTGCTACTAGAGTCCAGCTTTCGGACCTTCAAGGGTGCAAACCAGTGAGGCTGTAGGTTATTGGATCGGCCTATGGCGGAGGTGTAAGTGTGTCCTCTCAAGAGAACCATGTTACCAAAGTTTAATGGTCTGCGATAAGGGTTGATCTTTTTATCTGCTTACACAGTGTGCTACAATGTGGCATCATTTGTGGTTATCTATACTTTTATCCTGGTGGCTGCATGGGCATTCAAGACATCATCCACCGCTGATAGTTTGCAAGCAGATCTGAGCACAGGCTTGAAATTGCTTCAATGGGTGTCTATAGAGTGCTTGGTATGAAGATATTGCTAAGGATTCATGGAGGGCACCATTCATAGCTACTGCCATCACTAGAAGGGCATTGGACCAGTTAGTCTCTCTTTGCTTGATGAATTTCGTGATCATCTGTTTAAGGATGCCAATCTGGCACTCTACTAGGCTATTAGTGGGGTGGTCGTATTGTTTGGCTATCCAGACCTGGATTCCCATTGACTTCATCATCTGAGATCAGAACTTAGAGGTAATGTGGGAGTCTTGGTCCAGTACTATACTTACGGGAGGTTCAAGAAGATCAAATATCGTCTTCTGGACCTTGCAAAATACATTTTAGTAAGTGGCAGAGTCCTAAAGTTGTATAAGATGAGTGTTGAAAGAAAAGCGATCGATAATAATCATGAATGTTATCTAGTTGGTTGATTTGTTGAATAGGTTAGCGAAATCAATAGTAAGAGATTGGTAGGCTTCGTCAGGCCAGGCAGGGCTAGAGATCTACCTGCCACAAGTGTGGTGTGCTCATTGTTGATCTGGCATTGATGTCAAAAGCGACTGTAAGCAATAAAGTCCTGGCAAATCTGAGGCTACCAGAAGACACAAATAGCGAAGTTGGAGGACTTGTGAGCAGAGATATGTCCTAAGCTATCAGGAATTCTTTTAAGTATGATATCCTGTAAGAATACTCCCCTTTCTAACCGTCTCATAGAAATATAGATATTAGAATAGCTATTATTATTGTCAATTATGAGAAGGCCATCCTGGATTGAATAGTGTTGCATGTCAGTAGTCCCCAGGACGTGGCAGAAAAGATCTTCATTCTTGTGAGCTACGTGGACAGCTGGGGGGTCATTTCCTATTAGTGATGAGAGCAGGCTACCAGGAAAGATCAGTGACTTATCAGTTTGTGCTGTATTCACGCAAGCTTCAGGATCATCAGAGAGGGTTCTAGAAGCTGGTGAAGATGGTCAAGCCAGTGGTGGAGACACTTGAGTTAACATATAGGTAAGTACGAGATATTGGTTACCTGGTGAGGGTAGGGATATAAAGCTTTGGCTCAATGGAGGTGGGCTACTGTCTATAGATGTATCAGATATTGCTTTTGGTATCATTGTTTATTTTTTGCTTTTCCTGGTATTTAGGGAAATATCTATTGGCTTCCTTGCTGTCTCTATTTGCAAAGCACTGGTCATTATTGCAGGTAGTCCAAGTGTGTTCTGAATGACTTAGTTCCTTTCAAGTCTGGTGAAGGTTCAAGGTGGCATTGTCTACCCAAGAATTCCCTGCCCTGATGCTACATCATTACTTCTAGCTCTTTTGTTATACCTTTGAGAGTGAGGGACTCCATTTGCTGCTATCTCTTTGTTTGCTAGCTACGTAGTGTAGGGAGGAGGGTTAAAGAGATTCACAAGTAGTGTTGGATGGAGAGTACTGTTTTTCTTCAATGATTTCCATGTGGCTGTCAGAATTTAGGCTATAGTATCAGGATGAAGTGTAGTTGGTTTTAATATGATTGGAGATTGGTTCTTGAGATCTGAATTTTCTGACGTGAGGTCCTGTAGTATTATATCTTGATGCCCTGAATTGGTTTCAGGAACTCTGGATAGATAGTCTGCCAGAAATTCAAAACTCTATGCATGTATTCTATTTTAAAATTCAAGTAGCTAAGATGCATTATCCATCTGTGCTGCTGGTGACAGAGATTATTTTGTGTTATGATTTTGTTAAGACTCTTATAGTGGGTGTCTAAGGTGAACTTTGTATGAGACAAGCGGTAGGTAAAGGCTTGTACAGCTTCTACTATAGCAAGGGCCTCCTACTGGTACTGGGGTAGTTGCTCTGAGAGGTTGTAGGTTTATGGGAATGGGATGCTCTGGTCTGGCTGTATCTCACGTTCATACTTGGCCTATACAGGTGCCACTCCAGGTAGAAGTTTCCTCCGTGAATAGCCAGGTTGGTTCTGTGTTGATATAGTCAATAGTTCTAAGAACTTGATAATTTTTGTCTGCCTTTTTCAATGCTTGCAAAGCTGTTTCCTGCAAGTCTATCTATTAAAATTCAGTATCATGGGTATGGTCTGTTAGTGGTACGGTAATGGTGGCGATATGAGGTAGGAACTGTATGATACAATTTTCTATTCCACTAAAGGGCTGAAGTTCCTTTCAATTATGGGCTCTTGTCCATTCCTCAACACTTGTGATCTTCTCTGGTGCTGGGAGAATGCCTTTTTAATTAATAAGGTGTTCTTGTATATCATGCTTTAGTGCAAAGAAGATACAATTCAGTGGCTTGGCATAAAGCTACGCTTTCTGCAGCTACTGTCAAACAGCTTTGAGATACATGATATGGTCCTAGTGTGTATCGCAATATATCAGGACATCGTTAATGTTTACCCATACAAAGACTGCGATCTTGTCTGATAGTGTATCTTCCTTAACTTTCGAAAAGGTTCCCAGTGCATTTGTGTCTCCTTGCCGTATTACTTTGCAGGTGAAACCTGCAAATGCTATATTTATAGTATTGTAATTCTGATCCTCAGGCTCTACCCTTGACTGAAAGTAGGCTTCAATAAGGTCTATGTTACTTCAGACTTTGGCTCTGCCTACAGTATTGAGTATGAGCTGCTGATTTGAATTAGGAGCTTCGGAGTTGTTGGTGTTATCATCACTATAGTGAAGGTCTACTATTTGTCTTATCCTGCTATCCAGTGTCCCTTGAATACACATACAGGCGCCAACAGAGTTTGTTTCCTGTACCCTATCCTTGCCATGTGTTGTTTCTCAATTAATGCCTTGAACTTGGCAATCAATTTTTCTGGGGTTTGGAAGGTTCACATCATGATATAAAGGTCTGGATTCTTGATTATAATCTTTTGGTTATAATGCTGGAATGGGAGTCGGGTGTCAGGTATTTCTGTGACCAAAACCAGGGGGAACATCTTGATGAAATCTGGAATATCTTCTCTTTTGGCAATTGCTGAATGAGGATGAGTGTTCTTCCCTTTGCAGTTTACATTGACTTTATGGTTAGCGAATTATAGGGGTATTTTACTGGAAGTCTATGACTATGCCAAAGCGTATCACATAATCCAGACTGTGTAGAATATCATAATCTAATACTGGAGGTATGCTCATCTGTACCTTAAGTACCTTGATACATCTAATGTTGATGTCGGTAATGTAGGTATAATTGCTGGTCCTAACAGGCTCTAGCCTGTGAGAGCGGTTATACAAGAAAGCTTAAGCAGTACCTGTATCGCTTGGGAATCTAAGGGAGACCAGATTAAAGGCGAAAACAAGTGAGTACAATAAAGTGGTTTATAGAGCAAAGGGGAACAATAGGATTGCCGTTCAACCAAGTTTGTTCACTGTCTAAGAATCTGTATGAAGTCTGATGTCTCCTGCGAGCCAGAAACTACTCTTAAATATATGAAATTTTTCCTGCTAGAACTGAAGCGCAGGAAACCCGCAGCCACTATCATTACTAGTGAGTCTACAGCCATCAGAATCCTGTGGCCCTGCAGGAGTCCTTGAAATCTTGAGTCTATCCGACAAAACTGCCTCTCTACTACCACAGTATACATAATATGTTCCTTTCCACGGAACTCCTGGGGTACAATCCTGGCGATCCTCCTAAGCATACAGTAAGGACAAGGCAGAATCTAGAGATTCCAGTAGGGAAATCAAATAAAAAGAAATCAAATCAAATAAAGGTAATCTGACAAAGGAAATGCTAAGGAGAGTGGTACTAGAGGTACCGGAACCTGTACACATGTTACATTTCCCAAATCTCAACAAAGTATATCTTCTCCTAAGGTCATAGACTCTATCGCTGGTCTCCCAAGGCCTGGGTATACAATCAGCATCAGTATTGAAGTAGTTAGAGGTAATATTCCTTAGGAACAATATTTCGTGCTTTCTCTTTTTCTTGTCCTTCTTTGCCTTGATGGCTAACACGGTACTGATGTTATCAACTTCGATCCTGAAGGGCTCATTTATCTTGTAATCCCATATGAGGATTCCAGTGACTTCCCCTTATCAGTAGAACTTGCTGAATGATGTAGCGGAGATCTTATTGATCTCACTTCTTTGCTGCTTTGGTTTGTCCGTACTTCCAAACCCTGATTTGCCTCGAATTGTAAAAACCAATTGCTCCACTACTCTGCATTGTGCTATACAATCTTTTTGCATATAAACTGTGATATGCAGTCTCACTTTTCAATTGTGTATTCATCTATTCATAGGTTGCCCAGGACCACTTTGATTTCACCTACGTATTTGGCATCGATTACCCCTGCATTAATAGTAATGCAATGTTTAACTACCAATGCACTGCATAGTACTATCTGCCTAAATGTGCCTTAAGGGAGTCCTATAGCGATGTCTGTGTTGATGATTGCTAGTTGTTTTGCTACGATTGTCATCTTCTTGGGCGCGTACAGGTCGCGTCCTGCATCCTTTACTGATCCTTTGTTAGGAATTCTTGCAGAATAGCTTAATCCTAGTATTTTGATAATCTGGGCACCCTTGACCTGGATCTTGTAGAATTGCATAGTCAAGTTCTCTTCCACAGCTTCTGCTTCGAGAATTAGATCCCCCGATCGCGAGCTTTCCAGGCAGACCATTATTCACCTTGCCCTGTCGGTTGTAAGCTCATTGTTTTCCCAATCGATTTTGGGGTTCTGCCTTCTCCTCTATGGCAGTCTTAGTTCTGCCTCATGGTTGGCTAAACCTGCGATTTGGCAGGTGGGCACTTTCCTATAGCTGCCAATATTCATAGGTACTTCTGCTATATGGGCAATAGGTCCCATAGCGCTTGGCTCTCCATCTGCAAGGTAGATTTCACTTACTTCATTTGCTTTTTTTATTTGTAAGCTGTGTCGTTGGCTAAATTATTTGATAATAAAGTTTTCTGTTGCGCTAGAGTCAATCATTCGGTTGATGGTGACTGTTGTGTTCTTGCCATGTAGAGGTATTTTGACAATAGTATTGTCTGTTTCTTGTTCCAAATTTTCCATGTTTGATAATGCCGTGTAGATGTTGCCTATTCGGATAGTTTAAGTATTCGTGTCCCTCAGACCATCTCTGACTGGGGACTTTCCTAGTTTCCCGACTCTTTTTTTATTTATTGAGTCTCCATTTCCCTTAAGTTTGTATGTGGATTCAATCAGTTGTTGTTAGTCTTGCTGTTAAACTGACTAGTATAGTCTTTTTCGACCCTGCCATTTTGACAGTTGTTGCTTATATGGCCACGTTTGGCACAGCTAAGGCACAAGTTGTTATTCTTTCTCTTGATAAACTCTGCCTGGGAGAGTAGGAGTTTTAGCATCCTTCTTGTTGTGTCGTAATCTATCAAATCTTCCCTACTTTCTATATTGTTGCTGGATTTCCATGTAGAGTTATTGTTTCTTGAGGGTTCCTGATGTCTGACTGCAATACTACTGTTTCCCTGGGGGTGTTTGATTATATATATGTCCAGTTTTCCATTTCGATTGCCAATCGTGCCAGGTTGTCAACCATGGAAGCTATTATATATTCAGCAGCCCATGCGTCCTGTAGTGTCCGATTGATGCCTCTCAGGAATTCACGCCTCAGGGCACGGTCTTCTTCCTTAGGTTCCGTAGCAGTCAGGCAGAAGGAGTTACAGTTTTCTCTTACTGCTTCTTTTCCTTGTCACATGGTGTCCAATTTGGTCCCCGGTGTATTTAATGCATCCATATCACCAAACTGTTCTTTCAGTGCAGCAGTAAATTCGTCATAGGTTGTCCAACTCTCCGTCCTCCTTCCTTCCACATAAGGGGTTATCTAGAGTGCTGCTCTATCTCTGCGCAAGATTTTAACCTTTGTAATTATTTCTGTATGGCGTATTTCTTGGATAGCTTCAGAGTATAATTGATATTGTACTAGGAAGGTTCATAGTTCAATTCCTATTACATGAAAGGTGGGAGGTTTTGACACCATGTTTCGGTTGTGGTTAGATTATCTCTCATTGTTGATCAGAGTCAGGATTTCCTGGAATTGGGATGTTGTGAATCCAGCTAATTAGATTCCTGCCCCTCTTGGTACCACAACAGGTGCTGGAGTGGTTATCCTCTCTAGTCTTGGTGTTTCCAGTTCCAGTGATCCTGTTGCAGATGCTGGTTCTGGTATGATTGGGATTACAGTTCTTTAGAACTGGCTTCGGAACAGGTTTATGCCAAGTGCTTCTTCTAGTGCATGACCAAGGTTTGAAGTATCGATTTAGCCTTCCATGAGATTGATATTATGACAGGTAGGGTCCGCTGTCTTGTAGTAAGATATTGCTTAAATGACTCTCCCAAATGTGACGATCCTATGCTATCAGTGTTGTGTAACAGGTAACTACTTCTCTGTAGGGAGAACCAGTATGACTGGGTTATCCTTAATGTTCTTAGATTGCAATCTAGTTGTTATAGAGACAGGCGCTAATCTCACCTACCAAGGGAGTAGTACTATTAAAAAAGAGTAATAGTAGGCAAGGATCTGGTATTGCTCTATGGCAAATGCCTTTGTTGTGTTGATAGCCGAACCCTATATTTCCTATCGCATTACGCCAATAGAGGAGTGGGATGATGAAGATATAAAGTAATTGTATAGGAACAAACTTAGATGGTTGCATGAAGAGTCCTTGCTACAGGCCACCTAGAAGTACTTATAAATACCCTCTTCCTCAACTCTAACCATGGTGATTGTTACTTATGACACACACGACCTCTATGACTCCGGGTGAGTCATAGTATGAGATCCATCAGCTGACTCTCCTGAGTCAACTGCACAACGTACCAAAACCAACCATAACTCATAAAACAAGCTATGTTCGACATAGCAGTCACATGCGCGAAACCAAAGACTCATACTGTGAATCATGTGTAGAATCAACTAATCACAATATACTAATGTTTGCACTAGTTTACATCATGTGTACCTCTATGAGTCTTAATGAAGCATAGCGTGAAATATTCAACCCTTGTAACTCATTACCATTAGTCTGGTGAAAACGTGCCTTGCTTGCTTAACAATCATGACAATAGCATAGAAAGGAGATGTGCAACCTTTACCGATGTCTTTCTGTAGTCTTGGGTTGCGCATTTCACAATCCTGAGTGTTCGCAGCAACTATTATCTACATACACGTTACAATGAATTAGTGTGCTAATCAATTTTACACTGATGGCCCCATATCGCAATCATAAAAAAGAGACAATCTCCAACATGGAAAAGAATAACCAGATATTTCACCGTACGAAAGAAATATTTCTCATTTCCCCAGCTTGGAGACTCCTTGTGCCTGGGCAAGCTGTCAGGATCAAGAGCTGAAGAAACAGATTCAAGTTCTGTAGGCCCAGGAAGCCAGCAGCATCTCCTCTACCAAAAAGCCTCTACTTCTGATTGAAGAAAAGTCTCTAAGGATAGATATGAGGTTGTATTTGATGCAGTAGGAGAACTACTTCAACTTCACCAAGATGCCCTACCTGATTGAGTTTTAGTCCCACCTCCGACCTTTAGGGTCATTTCGATTTATTCTACTAAAATTTGTAAGCTGGCTCATAAAGATCAAATTAGACAAGGCCCCCGGAGGTCAAACAAAATGTGAAGAATACCCATGTCACGATTGCCTAGAAGAGCGCTAGGCAGGAAGGACAGAAAAGCAGAGTAAGCCTT
>QFET01010418.1:0-13055 GCA_003316355.1 Tuber calosporum | reverse complement strand
GATTTGATTTCTTAAGCCTAGCCTGATTCGCTTGACCTTAGAATCGGCTACCCTTAATATCAGGAATCTCATACACGATCCTGCAAAAACTGGGCTTCAATGCCTTTTTAGTCTATGTTGCACAGCCCTCTTCTGGTATTCCCCCCTCCCGGCAACTCATGACAAGGACCTCCTGTTTTCGAATACTTCTTCCCTGGGACAAGTACAAAAGAGGTTTCACAATTTCCAATAGTAATCTTTGTATGCTGAAAAGGGAGAAGAGGAAGACAGGCAAGAAATATTTGCAAGGATATAGGGGTATTAGAGGGGAGGAGGACAAAAGTAGAGGAAAGGGAATAATAGTGGGTACAGATGAGGAGGCTATGATAGAGTTTTTGAAAGAAAGTCTCAGGAGAGGAGGAGGAGGACATTAGGATAGACTTAATTGAATATAATGACAGATGGCAGGATAAGCTAACAGAAACAAGCTGCAGATTACAATATCTGTTGGGTCATATATTTCCTTTTCAGATAATATTACTATTTCAATATTATATCAACTATGGTATCTATACAGCAACAGGCTGTCTTGTTGTATTCTCTTGATAGTCTATATACCATCTAGCAACTGTAACAATTATACAGTAATCAGTTTACTCACTTCTCTGCATCAAGTCAAGTTCCTAAGCTCTGCACAACTCCCCCTTATGCCCTGCAAATAGCACTTAGCACTTTTGTAAACATACAATTCCATGTTAGCAAATTCAGTACTGTTGGATTATATATGCTATATGTTATAAGGAAGGCAAAGATTTGACTGGAAACCTCAAGTGCAATGAATATGAAGGAATGAAGGTTGTCAAAGGTAGGGGCGGTTTAACTTGTTATATTGTTAAGGTCTCTTCACCATTGCTTGAGGATTCATTAAGTACAGGGAATAATTAAGTATTTTTACGCTTTACTCAGTACCTATATTAGTCATATAAATGAAGTATCTTCTTAACTTTTACCATTATCATATAATATGCAAGCATACTTTAACTCTGAAGATGACTGTCCCCCTAGTGATATAATCCTCTGAACTGTCTATATCTCTGAGTGTGTCAAGAACCTCACTAGTGGATAGCTTTCAATTTATTTGCTAAATGAACTAAGTTCTTATTGTTGCTTCCTATTTGCCAATATCTTATAGAATTCCAGGTGACTAGTCTGCATAGCCATCTTTCTCACATATATGTACTCATGTGCGGATGCATTCAGACTATCAAGAATCTAGTACTCATAGTTTTATCCTATTAGATTAGAGTCTATAATAATTTACTACTAAGGTAGAGCACCACTACTATAGATTCTCCCTATTGCCAGCATGGATTGTAGTCATATAGTAACCTCCCAGTTCTATATACTATCACACCTAGATCTTGTACCATTTCCCATATGTGTAATATATACTGTTTTAGTAGTAGTACCAAGATTGCATCTTTTAAGCTTCAACCTATACATATTCTCTGGCTAAGAACTGAGGGTACTAATACTAAGTACACGATAGCTCAACATGACTGGACAGCTTAACATGACTTTGTAGCTTTCCTATAGTAATTTTGTACCTGAATATTATTTTGTGGCTCAACCTGAATTTTTAGCTTAGTGGTAAATTTTGCAAGAACACTAGAGTGTCTACCGTTCGAGTTCTACTTGTGCTACATATAGTATTTCTCCAGTCTCCTGCCACTAATTAAAATAAATGTACTTTTCTTTAGTCTTACTTCATATATATTTTGATCATTTTAGTTCATGATTTGATATAGTATTAAGTAAGTTATATTCTATTGTCAACTACAAAGATGCTGTAAACTAAAGAGTGCCATTTAACCATAAGATTAGGTTGGGCCACAAAGTCGTGTTGAGCTGTCTAGTGATGTTCAGCTGTTGGACACTCAGTCGGAGTGCCCCTGGTTGTGACCCTGCAAGCATCTGAGGGTTCTGACTCAAAAGCCACAACATTAGCATCAGTCAAGTATAAAGTGTTTTTATTTTTAAATGGTATGATATACATATCGTCAACCTGCTTATGATACAAGTATACCCACGACCCCCAAATAGATCAAATCACTCACGGAAAACCTGAACCTCTATTATAAATCCTCCCCCTGATGAATAAAAGCCAACTGCTCTGATATCCCCCCCNCCCCCCCCTACCCTGCTAAATTTAACGAATTCTTCTTATTTTCTAATCGACGGCGGCGAAGTCTCGTTTCTTGAATTTCCAGCCATGGCATCTTTGTACACGGGTAGATAATACCACTTGCCTGTCGACGTCTGAAGTCTGGTTCACGATACTTGCCCGGTATCGTATGTTGGTGGCCATATGGACCGTTTGGTGATCTGCAATCGAAATACCCAAATTTTCTGTTTTTTTTTTTTAAGCCATCATATTTTTCCACAGATATCCTTCGAACTAAGCTTTGGCACATTACATATCACCTATTCATTCCGCGCTTTTGTGTAAAGTTCCTGCAGACCTGTCTGAGTGTGTGCCAATCCTTGTTCTTATAGCCGCGAGTGCTCACTGTAGTCGGTCATCTACAATCGATCACGCGATGCAAATTGTCAACGTAAAATGTTCACAGGTAATCACTCGTTCTGCCCCTGGTTTTTAATTCCACCGATTTATTAGAGGCTACAAGGCGGAAGCCTCAACAAGGTCCTTGTATGTCATGGCAATGGTTGTGGTGTGCTCTTCCGTTTCATATAACTCACCCCCCACTGTGTGCGACCCCTGATGACCCTTAACTCCAGATTTTCATTGGGTAGCTCCCCGGTCTGGGATATTCTGGCAGAACCTGGTCTTCATAGATTTACCCATTCACCAATATATATACATGTTTTCACACAATTTCTCTTTTTTTAACACTGTCCCGCTCTCTACGCGCACTTCGCGAACCTCCTCAATGGAAATATCGCTGTCCCAGGTTTAGTGAAATTGCATCGATAGGACAAAAAAAGGTCGGGTAGTGTCAACTCGTACTGGGGGAAATCTAGATTTCCAGGTAGGGGCGTAGCGGAGACTTGTGATGGGGTGCTGAGCCAGTGGTAGGGCTAGTTGGGGTTGTATGGTGAGAGGTGTTGTGATGTGAGATTATGTGGAGAATGGGAGGGAGGGAGGGGTGGGGGGCACTGGGGGCGTGGTGGTGTTTGTTAGTCAATCTCCATTAAGCCTGCTTCCTCCCGAGCCGTACGGAGTGCAGTGGGGTGATTTGCGGGAGGGAGGCACTAGTTGATGAGATTGTATCATGAGCAAGATGCTTTTGCTATTTTGGCTGCGGCTGCGGGGTGTTAGACATGGGAATTTATTTACAGCCGCTCCCTTCCTTCCTTCTCAAACCCGCTTGCCTAAGCTCTTCGTGTGTATGTGACAGGCCACGAGGTGCCTATTCGCACTTGTGCCTGTTCGTTCTAGCAATCTACTCTTCTATATACTTGATCTGGCGGGAGTTCTCGACTGTGAGTGATGATTTGTGGAGCGGAAAAAGGGAACAAGCTGAGGGACAGCATGTTATATCCATAGAGATTCCCACCCAGGGATTGGTTGAGCACTTGTCTGCGAAGGTGCTAGCGCAGATCCCTCGATAGAAAAGGGCATTCTTTAACTTGGAACGGTGTGGGGCGTATCCTACCATTGAGGTACTTGAACGATCGAACCGACGAAGAAGCCAGTGGATGTATAAATGGATGGAGTTGTGTTGAATTTCCCCCAGCGCTACCCTGTGAGGAGTAATGTTCTTTCTTACCAGCCCAGTGTCCATGCATAAACTGGGGGATCTATAAGAGGATTGTGTCATATTTTATCACTCGCTGCTTGGTTCGGTTCCGGTTGTCGGGTTGCGCGTGGGGGCGACACAAAAACAGACAAGGCATTGACGGTGCTTGCAAAGTAGTGACTTTGGGGGATTGAGTGAATTTGATATACTATATTTGTTTCGCCCGCGGATAATGTAGTTCTCGAGATACACTTGATTGTTGATTACTCATTGGAATCACAAAAAAGGGAGAGAAAGGCTTCACACCGACAGGCTATGACGGAACGGGATTCACGCGCTATCGTACTTGCGCTAGCGATAGATACCTTGGCTTCCACAAAGCCTTTGAGAAAAAAAAAGGAAAAAGGGAAAAATCTAAGAATGAAATGAGAACTTGCAGCACCAGATCAGCGCGATGAGGCGACAAGGGGGGGGGTGAGATCAAGCCCTCCCCTTCGCCCTGTACACAAACCTCCTAATTTTCATAAGGTCCTGTCTCCCATCTGTTTCCACCCCACTGCTGACATCCACTCCGATAATACCCTTTTCGAATAGCCCTCCAGCTCTAAACTCCTCCACGTTATGATAGTCGAGGCCGCCAGCTAGCAGGATCGGGATTCCGGCCGCAAGAGCGTTCTCGACCTCACTGGGGTCTACGCGCTGTCCTGTACCACCTGTGCCAGAGTCTAGAAGCGGAATTGCGTGGTAGCCGGATTTGTTGAGGCCCTCTTCGCCTGGCGAGAAGCGGCGAATGACAGGGACTGGTAGGAGGCGAGCCCACTCGAGGGGCTCGGAGCCGTGGAGTTGGATGATGTCTAGTGATAGCGCTTGCTGAAGAGCTAAAACCGTTGAGAAAGGTTGATTGCGGAAGACACCAACGAGGAGGGAGCGCCTCGGGTGGTGGATGAGGTTTTTGACAGTGTGTTCGAACCAGCCTTCAGCTGTCGTTTCCGGGTGCGACTGTGGGAGGTTGGTTGTAGATTGGGGGTCGATGGAGGTGTCGGAGACTCCGCCCTTGGGGGTTGAACGGACAACGTCGGAGATTGCTCTGGCGGTTTCGAGATCGATAGTTCGCTTTGTGCCTTCTGCAAGAATCATTCCGATCATGTCTGCACCAGATTCCACAGCTACTTTTGCGGCTTCGACAGAGCGGGTGCCGCAGATCTTGACAAGGACCCCATGCTTGTAGGGAGTGCCAGCTGGGGCAGTTGAGTCGGTTAGGAGCTCGTTAGCAAAGACTTTCACGTTTTTCCCAGCTCTCATCAAGGCCTCTCCGACGAGAACTGCGCCAACACCTTCATTCTCGTATCTCTTGACGTCCTCTCGGGCGGAGATACCACTAAGGGCACAGAGAACAACCTTTTCCTTATCAATCATCCCCACCAATCCACTCGTTGTCTCGAGGTCGACTTTGAAAGAATGTAAATCCCGATTATTAACCCCAATAACTATGGACCCGACCTTAAGAGCTCTCTCCATCTCTTCCCGACTGTTCACCTCTACCAAAGGCTCCATCCCTAGCGATTTAGAATAGTCATATAGCCTTTTCAGCTCTTCATCGCTCAACATCTTCACAATGAGCAATACTGTATCAGCTCCTGCCAATCTTGCTTCCAAGATTTGATATTCCTCGAAAATAAACTCCTTTCGAAGAATTGCCGGACGATTAGACATCCCATCCACCGCCTGTCTTGCTGCGCGCAAATCGTCAATGCTGCCTTTGAACCACTCGGGCTCGGTGAGCACAGAGATTGCTGCAGCACCAGCAAGTGCATATGCACGGGCCTGAATTGCGGCGGAAGCGTCTATATCAATGGAGCCTTTTGAAGGGGAGGCACGCTTGATTTCAGCCATTAGCGCACATGGAGTAGATACCGCACGTAGACGAGCCGGAAAGTCAATCAAGGGTGGGCTGATTGATAGCGAGTGTAAAACCTCCAAGTCCGCCGGACGTTGGGATGGCAAAATTTTCTGAGCCGCTACAGCGGCGCGACGATGGGCATAAATTTTGTCAAGTATCGATCCCGAGTTTGCAGCGCCATTCGGACCCGGAGCGGTGTTTTCTAAAGAGCCGGCACTCAAAGAGACTTCACACCCCTTCCAGGTACCAGCAGTCATCTCCAAGAAGTTTCTGAACATCATTCGTCCCTCTTCCGTAAGGATACTCTCAGGGTGGTATTGCACGGCCTCAATGGCATACTCTTTATGGCGAATTCCCATAATAACGTCCCGATCGGTCCAGGATGTAACCTCCAGGTCTGCCGGGAGCGTAGCGTGGGTTCCGGCTAGAGAATGGTATCGGGTTACCGCAATGTCTTGCGGGATATTCCGGTAGATTCCCTTGGTGTCGTGTTTTATCAAGGATGTTTTTCCGTGCACAACTTCACCGGCGTACTCGACAGCGCCACCAAAAGCGCTAAAGATTGCTTGCCTACAGAAAATCAGTTAGCCAGGATATCGCAGTTTGGGGATATTCCACCTGTGAGAGAGTAGAGGCTATAGAGCGAGTGACCTACTGGCCCATACAGACTCCAAGAATGGGTATCTTGCCAGAAAAGTGTTTGACACATTCGATACTGACACCTGAATCCGTGATTGGATGACCAGGGCCAGGGCTGATAACAATCTGAGTTGGATTTAGAGCAATCAGTTCAGGTAAAGTGATCTTATCATTTCTGTAAACTGAAACCTTGGCACCTTCCAGTGTGAGGAATTGGTAAATATTCCAAGTAAAGGAATCGTAGTTGTCAATCATTATAACATTTGCTGCGGTTAACAAGGCCGGCTGAGCGGGGCCCGGATTAGACATTTTCAAGTGAGCGGCCGGCGATGAGCTGGAAATGGTTTTAGCAAGAGAAATTGGAGATATTGAAAGGGTTTGAAAGATGGGTATAAGGTGGAGGCTGTGAGTCGAGGGGAATAAATGAGGCGAGTTAGGGTGAAATGGGAACAATGGCGGTTCAACAGCAACTGAAGGTCTGAAGGCCCGAGCCAAGGGCAGGGAGAGCAATAGTAAATCACCGACAAGCTAGTAACGCCACTGCTAGGGAACTAGAGTTGGGAAATGCTTATCGTGTGGTAGTGCAGGAGGGGAGAAGGACAGGGACTGGGGCGGGGTGGCGGTTGCAGGGCTTGAGAGGGAGAGGGAGAGAAGGGCAAAGTGTTAGGGCATAGTCGGGAGGGGTGGTCTCAAATGGGTGGTGATGGTGGTGATGGTGATGATGGTGGTGGTGGTGGTATCATGGTGGGGATGTGTGGGTAATTTCTGTTTCTTAGCACTGCCGCATTAAACAAAGGGACCCCATACCCCGGTGGGATACCTGGAGACACACCCTACCCAAATACTCGAGTACACGGTCATTACGGATTGTTCGAATCTTAGTACCCCTAGCTTACAGGCCTATCGGTAGGGACTGTGTACTCGAGTATTGGGGCAGGTTCTGTATTTGGAGTTTCCACCATTCTATATAATATACGATACTGCATTGTAACTCTGATTGTGATAGTATGGTGTAATAATTATGGTATCATACATGCCGGATGCCTACGATCATTATCCCCTCAACCCATGAAGAGATGGAATCAGAAACCGGTGCATAGAGGGAAGCACTACAATCATGTACGAGTACGAGTATTATACTTTGATAGCTTCACAGCCATAAACTTAATGATAATATTGTTATAATAACAACAACGTTATGATATAATAATTTGACCCATGAAGATCCTATCAGAGAGCAAGTGGGAGACATCAACAATTCTGGAGAGAAAGGCTCATGCCAAGCGATTAGATCTTCGATGGATTATCCTGATAAGATGTCCAGAGTTTCCAAGAGAAAAAAGAAGAAAAAAAAGCAATACTGTAAAAAAAAAAAAAGGTTCTGAGTGAGAGGAGAGACGAGCCGCAATGAAGCGAGAGAGGACAACGAGAGCTTCTTCTGTCCACCATGCATCCATGATCCATCACTCATTCTTTCTTTCATCCATCTGTCCCTCCCTCGTCTTTCCATCTTCTAACCCTTTCCCTTCTCCCCCTTGCCTCGCAGATATTGCCTTCACAAATTATTCAACATGGCAGATGCTGCCCGGTCTGCGCTGGACTCCTTCGAGATAATAACCACCTCTGGTATCCTCCTCTGGTCAAAAAAATACGCTTCGGTAAACCCGAACATCGTCAACAGCTTTATCAGCGATGTCTTGATCGAAGAGCGTGTCCAGCCCGGTAGCGATGGCAAGTGGTACAGGAAAGATTCCTACACCCTGAAGTGGACATCTTCAAACGATTTTGGCTTAATTTTTATTGTGCCCCGCCCCCGCGAGGTCGTTTTTCCTTATTGAGCGAGTGCTGATATTTCCCCAGGCTGTCTATCAGAGTCTCCTACAGCTCACATGGATCGACGAACTCTTGGACACCGTGAAGAAGCTTTTCACCACCTTATACGGGGAACAACTGAAGAAGCCACATACTTCAACAATCGAGTGCCACTTTGATGGCTATTTTGAGAACAGGGTGCGAGAACTCGAGAAGAAGGCAGGCGGGTCTCGCCCAATCGCTTCCAATGCAGACAGCCGCTCGACCACGCCTACTATTGTTACGGGGGAGTGGAATGCGCCTCCACCCCCGCCGCCGATACCCAGTATCATGAAATGTGCATTCATTTTTCTGCCAACCCTTTCTTCTTTTTTTTTCACTCCTAAGCTAATACCGAAACAGCCCATTCTAAGCCCACGACGCCAGCCCCCTCGGGAAACCTCGCTACACCTACGACATCCGAAGTTGCTCGTCCCATTTCACCGGTCCCTGGTAGTGGATCTAACCTGTTGAGTGTTAACAGGCGCCCTGTTCGTGGAAGCCGAGGTCGCCGAGTACACGTTTCCGCGACTTATCCATCGAGCGGCGAAGAGGTATCGCCTGCTCGTAATGGGAAGAGCAAAAAGTCTGGGAAGAACACCAAGAAGATGCGCCGATGGGATGCTGACGGTAACGCCGACGAAGAGGATCCAGACACTGTGCTAGACTATTCGGCTCCTAATCCAAATTCTACCGACGAGGAATTAGAGCGTGGGCGTGGTGGTGGTGCGGGAAAGGTGGATTACATTGATCAGAGGGAATGGGGCAGCAAGACTTCTAGGGGGGAGTTTGTGTTGAAGGATCTGGATATGGAGGTTAACGCCATACTTAAGGAATCTGGTCAGAAGGATGCCAGCCCAAGTGGTTCCAGCGGTGGGCCTGGAGCATTTAGCTTTTTTCGGAACTTGGTAGGAGGTAAAGTGCTCACAAAAGCCGACCTGGAAAAGCCTATGGCGGCAATGCTCGACCAGCTTCTTAGGAAGAACGTTGCCAGAGAGGCGGCCTTACAAGTTTGTGATTCCGTGGAGAAATCCCTTATCGGACAGAAGACTGGATCATTCCAATCCATAGAGGTGCCCGTCAGAGCTGCCGTCGAAGCCGCTCTTCGTAAGATTCTTACCCCTACCAACTCACTCGACCTCCTCCGGGAGATCCAAACAAAGCGTTCCGGCCGTCGTCCATACGTCATTTCCATCGTCGGTGTTAATGGTGTCGGCAAATCCACAAACCTCTCAAAGATTTGTTTTTTTCTTCTCCAAAACAAATACAAAGTCCTGGTGGCTGCCTGTGACACTTTCCGTTCCGGTGCTGTGGAGCAGCTCCACGTACACGTGCGCAACCTAAAAGAGCTTACAGAGCGCGAGGGAGGTGTTGTCGAACTCTACGAAAAGGGCTACGGGAAAGATGCAGCCAACATTGCCAAGGACGCGGTCGCTCATGGCGAAGCGGAAGGGTACGACATTGTGCTTATCGACACCGCTGGAAGAAGACACAATGATCAGAGACTTATGAGTAGCTTAGAGAAGTTTGCCAAATTTGCCAATCCAGATAAGATACTCATGGTCGGAGAGGCGCTCGTGGGAACCGACTCGGTCCTTC
Organism: Tuber calosporum; assembly: GCA_003316355.1. Lineage (NCBI taxonomy): Eukaryota > Fungi > Ascomycota > Pezizomycetes > Pezizales > Tuberaceae > Tuber > Tuber calosporum. The sequence goes on along the minus strand of QFET01010418.1, from coordinate 3,326 downwards.
AGGCGAGGAATTTCAATGCTGCGTTTGGGAACGATAGGTCGTTGGATGGGTTCATTATTAGTAAATGTGATACTGTTGGTGATATGGTTAGCACCCTTTCTCCCATCCTATAATCCGTTGTAGGATCAGCATTGCTAATGTTTGACCCACTACTTATATAGATTGGAACTCTCATCAGCATGGTCTTCGCAACCGGAATTCCGGTGCTATTTTTAGGGGTTGGTCAGAACTATCAAGATATTAGGACTTTGAATATTTCTTGGGCTGTCAAGTTACTCATGTCTTGAGCTTGTCCCAGAGGGGGTTTTTCCTTCGTCGTTGGCGGGAGCTTACGGAGGCTTGGCCCTGAGCACGGTAATCGCAATTTTTATGGATCTCTTCCCCCCCCCCCTTTTTTTTCTTCTCGCCACGCGATGAACGCGTGAAACTGTCCCTCTCCCCCTTTCTACGCCTTGTGCCCTTAATTTTGTTTTGACTAAAAGAGTGGTAACGAAAATATGACGCTTGCATTCTTTGAACTCTGATGATGAGGTGATGTGTATTGTGGGCACAGGTACGGTGTCTGAGCAAAAAACTAGACTAGGATTTATACTTTAAGACCGGACTTAAAAATCAATGATCAAAACCTTGAAAGTCTGGACTTTAGATCTTGGGCCTACCGAACACACCTAGTAATTATTTATGTACCAGCTACTCGTACATGCTCACCCGGCCAGACTGCTACTGTCAGAGCTCAAGTTAAGCGTAAACAGATTAGCATTCAATCATTCTGCCTACTCCCTCGCCAAACAGCAACAATAGCAAACACATATTTGTTGGTTTCCGAGTACAGGACAGTCATTGAAGTTTGGTAATCTGTTTAGTAGCTGGAATGAGGGGGTTTGTTAAGTGGGAGGAAAAGTTAGAAAATTCTGGGTACTCCAATGCCGTATGTAGATTATGATCCACAGAGTTCGGCTAGTAGTTCTCCATGGTTAGTGCTCCTAGCTTTTCTGTTGTATACACTACAAGTACTATATTGTCTGAATATTTCACCATTTTCATATACTTCACTCATGTTTTTAGCTTCCACTTTCCTTCTTTCTTTCATAGTTGGGTTACGGCAGTGTGGAGATTGCTTCGCCAACAGTGTATCCCAGCTGCGATGTAACATAACCGGTCAACGGTATATCCTGTTGATCAAGTAGACCATTTGACGATTCCGATGGGACGTATTTGTTAGTGTACTATGTATGATGGGAAGTATCGACCTGTTACTGTAGGTAATCAATTTTATTCCTAACAGAGGAGACACCGCCCTAACGGGCATACGGCCACATATACCTGTCAGCTGTAGTACATATATACACTAGCACTAGTAGACATATAAGTCTAGAAAATCTTTCACCTATAAAATCACCTTTGTTCTTGTTTGTACTTTTCTTTTCTTTCCTTTCTTTCTTTTATCAACTGAAGCAATCCTGAATACCTTAACTGCTTAATCTAATTTCCTTGTGCTCATTTGAGCCACTCTGCTTCACTCTCTAAAACCCTTTTTTTCCAATCATTACCTCCTATTCTAATTTTTCAACAGTAATGATGAGGAAATAACTGTTGGCATAGATGACAGCCAAGCTACTAACTGCAGCATAAAACTATGTAACCATGATACTGTCTAAATTCTTTCAGTTTTCCTTCCAGCTATCATATATGTCATACAATTATCACAAGAATGAAAAGATTCCAGATTTTAAGTCTAAATACTGGCTTGCCAAACAGCCCCTACGACCTTCTTCTCAGGCACTTTTAGTATATCCCTCTCCACCACCACCGCCCTCTTCTCCCACCCCGTCTGGGGGGACGCGGGCTTTTATACCCTCTCTCGGGGAATCGAACCTGGGAACCCGGAAAAGCCAAATTTACAAAAAGTATCACCTTATCCCGTTATGCCATGGCCTCGGCGTTATATGTTACGCTGTCCACTCGATTATATTCCTTAGGTTGGAAGGGAAATATCGGAAGATGGACTAAATGGACTTGGGTATCGTAAGGAATGATGGGAATTCACAACTTGGGAGTATCGCGCCCTAAGGGCGGATAAGTTGAAGTGGTCTCTTTCCGGATGAGGTATTGAAGCCGCAGGATCTAAGGAGGAGGTGAATGTAAGAGAGGGAAAATCGTAGATATCCACTATAGATCACTAAAGAGAAATTATAACACCGATGCCAGTGATGAAATGAGGCGAGTAAGGCAGGGCCCCGAAGTAGGTTGCTGGTGCACATGTATGGCCAGGGGTCTTCAGGCGGCTTCAGTCGTGATGAGTGTTGACGTATTATAGGAACGCTGCGGTATCCCCAGATCACGCTAAAGCCTATTGAGGCATCGCGACAGCCGTTTCTTTTCTTACCTATGTTCTCTTGATAATTTTAGTCCTGGAGGCTGACTGAATAAGCATGCTCATAATTAGTACGATACCGGTCGATCACTGTCGTGAAGGTTCCCAGGATCACCTATCCACCAGAAGCTTGATTTCCCCAGGACTTTCGCCGAAGGAATGCGCAAGCACTACTCAAAAGTCCCTTTAATCTTCGGACTAGGTCTTGGGCATGCATTTCTCTCTCTTCTAAACTTATGATATCTCTTAATTCTATGTCTCACCTCCGCCAAGAAACTTTCTGCATAACTTGCACCGAGTGATATTACATGATGCATCTTGAGACAGTGATCTTGTAAGACACTCAAGTAGTCTTGAATTTGCGATGGAGTCTTGAAAACCTACACTCATTTTTCAAGATGGGGGGAAATTGTATATAACGATCAGGAAATGTTGTTCAACAAGAGTATCATACCACATCACGCTCACGACTCACTACTTGACCATTGAAAACAGGTTATCCGTTCATATACATCACGCACCTCAATTCAAAAATCGTTTGAAGAAGAAAAAAAAAGTCACGATAGGATTAATTATGTCTAGGACTTATTCTGGAGAAGGGAGAAGGGCTAACGGGGAGAGGTTTCGTGATTCTAATTCGGTCAGGAGTTCGACTGGCTGGATGATATCTGGGTGGTTAGACGCTGTGAGCGCCTCTACTACTAGTACAGCTGTTACTACGAGCCGATTCTTGAGAGCTGGCACTTCAAGGGAGGCAGTAACACGAACGCAGGCCAGTGAGGAAGCCTTCCGAACCTTCAGTCAGGAAGCCAGGGATCTATTCGGTATCCACACCCCCACCATTACACGGCCCCAAAGGGCCCACCCACACCGACCCGCTCTCACATCCCACTTCGACCCCCCATCCGCCTTTGACTCCTACGATACAACACCGAGCACTTCCCCCCCTCCC
>QFET01010416.1:0-17270 GCA_003316355.1 Tuber calosporum | reverse complement strand
GGGGAGGGGGAGGGAGAGGAGGAGGAAGAGGAGGGGGAGCATTTGAACGAGTTGGCGAGTGGGACAAATTCCCGTTTTGAAGACCCTGATATTACACAGACTCCTGTTGTGTCGCCGGCTTGGAGTGACGTTTCCTCATCCACTTCTAGTGGGTCTTCGCTGAGCAGTGGTGGTTTGACGGACTGGGACATTGCGACCCCGCCGCCGCTGTTCATGGAGACGGGGAGTCCGGCGGCTGGGGTTGCTGGCTGGGATGCTTCTGCCGAATGGGTGGAAGGAGAAGTCGATGAGGAATTTAGGCAAGAGGATCCCCTACACCCACGAAATCAGATTACCAGTCTTCGAGATTCCTCCGCGCTCCCACCAGTGTGGGTTGATACCCTTGCGCCGTTCGTCTTTCCTACTTCTCCGGTAAGGGGGGTTCCCTCCATTCTTTCTGTTAGTTCGGTCCCCCTTTTCATTACGTCCACAGTCACACCGGGGATCCTCCCCCTCACACAATCCCAAGTACTAGAAAACTGGGCGATGGACAACCTAGCGGAGTACGCCCGCTTCCCCTCCACCTCAGCTCCAGCCTCCACCTCCTCCTACCATACCCTACCAATATCCCCCGGCGTTCCCTGGAACCCCACAGTCACAGACTCAATCGCTTGCCCTATTTGCTACGAGAACCAGGTTACGAGGGAATTCCCGTGTAGTATTCCGGGTGCACAGCATGGGCTTTGCGGGCAGTGCTTTGCAGAGTATGAAAGGTATTGTGAGGATGTTGTGCGGTGTCCGCTTTGTCGGCATGAATTTTTTGCGAGCCAGGTTGTTGCCGTTGCTGGGTGTACGGTCGGTGGGGAGAGGGGTGGGGAGGAGGGTGAGGTAGAGGATGAGGAGGATGAGGAGGATGAGGAGGATGAGGAGGATGAGGTAGAGGAGGAGCGAGTTGGAGGGGGTGAGGGGTTTGAGGTGGGGAGTGATCTAGATGGGGAGTATGAAACTGTTGATGAGGAGGAGATTGAGTTTTATATTAGTGAGCATACCTTGTAGGTGTGCTGGCGGATGATGGGTTGTGGGGGGGTAGGGGTGGTGAATAATGTAGTCTTTGTTTTGTTTTGTTTTCCCTTGCTTTTGTGTTTAAGCCATTGTTTGGGCTCTTACGACTAACCACAGTGACAACTAGGCGTTTCTTTTGTTGGGAGGGGCTAATGAAAGTGAGAGAGAGTGGCCGGTATTAATTTTCGGGGGGTTTTTTTTTGAAAGTGTTTAAGATATTTAAGTTGGAAATGCGTTTTGGCTGCATTTGTTTTGTTTATTCACTGAATATCACTCGGGCAGATTTATCATTAGGCGGGTTTAATCGAGAACTCGTCTTGAGGGTCGGGCAGAATTCATTGAGCGGGGCCGTCATAAATGGTAAATATTGCTTGTAGCGCTTTTCTGCAATACACTGTTGGTCACCTGAAGAAGCACGTTAGGCTTGGGGGAGTGATACAAGAATAGATAAGGAGTAGTGGGTGGCGTGGTCCGCGATAAGAGGGAGACAAAAGAGAGAAGAGTAGTAATCTTACCTTCTTCTTTTCACTCGGATTCCATCGCATAGGCTCGGATGTGTATCGTGTTGGGTCTTGGTGTAATCTCTTGTCCTTCTGCTATTCTTTTTTTGGGGTAGGTTGGCATTTTGGCTGAGGGATCGCCACCCTCGTGGGGATGAGATTTCGATAGCCCATAAGACGGGATACTGATAATGAATTTTGTGCGTTTCCCGTGTTATGAAAGACCATGGATTAGGGCCTGGCAGAAAGAGCTCCTGAAAATAGCTCTTTCGAGGCAGTCAGCAAGAAATATCACTCCCGGACCTTATTCGCTATGCCCAAACAACTTGGTTCCTCTCATACATCCTCACTCGGAAATTGTTTTGTCAAAGGACTAAACCAATCAAGCAGTGATCCCCCCCTGTTGTGTAACTCGATAGAGGCTGTCTTGGCAGAAAACAACGACATCTGAATCCCGTGAATCCCGTGAATTCGCAACTTATAATAACTTATCATATCATACTTTCAGCCTGTCTCCCTTACCCTCATTCCTTCAAAGCCCTTAGCCCAAAACCATCACAATATTCGTCATCGCCCACAATGTCAGATATAGCGATGCCTGATGCAGCCTCATCTCCCCCCTCGCCAACAATTCCTCAAAAACGCTCGGTGGACATTGACCTCACAGAACAACTACGTCCAATGAAGCACAAAGAGAAGGGAATCCCTCGCGAGCCTCGCGAGAAGAAGGAGTCTTGGAAGAAGAGGGAGTCTTCGAATGTCCCTTCGCCTGTCGGTACCGGCTCGGGTAAGCATACTCCTGGCGATGACTGGCCGGCTTTGATGCGCTTCCGTCTACCACCCCCGCAAGAGCAAGATTATTACGGACATCGCCCACCTCCGGTAGCTCCCTGCCCGATACCTGAGCTGGAGAATGAATTCTTTTCGGTGAATGATCAGTGAATTGCCCGCCTGCTACCCGTTTTTTACTGACCTCCGTGCTAACCTTAATAGTCCTATGAACCGACGAGGTTTCCGTTACACGCCTTGCGAAGCGAGTCGCATGCTCCCTACTGTCTCCTACCGAAATACAGAATATGCCCCGTACATTCCACGGATAAACTTTGAAGACATGAACACAGCAGTCCACGTAAACCGCAACGGTAGCGCGATCACAACCGCTAAGGGATGGAGAATGGCACGCGCGAATGTCGGTGTTAGGGAGGGAGACTGGTACTACGAGTGTAAAATAGTCCGCGGGATCCCGTCCGGTGGTCATGCGCGTGTTGGGTGGGCCCGGCGCGAAGCTCCGTTAGATGCACCGGTTGGATTTGATGGCTACTCGTACGGGATCAGAGATTTATCAGGGCAGAAGGTTCACATGTCTCGTCCGAAGGATTTCATGGAAGAAAATTTTGAGGAGGGAGATGTTATCGGATTACGAATCTGCTTGCCAAGCCTGGATGTACAGAGAGGTCTCACAGAGGACCCAGTGGTCAGAGCCAGAGATATGATACGTGATCGTATCCCCATCAGATTCAAGAACCAGCTGTGGTTCGAGCAGTTTGATTACCAGCCCACGAAGGATATGGAGGAATTGATGAACCCAAGCCCAGGTGCTAAAGTCTGTACACCACCAAAAACACTTCCGGATTCACACATCAAAGTCTACAAGAACGGCAGGTATGTCGGAACGCCATGGGAAGACCTCTTTGCCTTTCTACCCCCCGCCTCGAGGCCTTTAGCTACCGCAGGTGGGCGAGAACTCGACGACGGAACGTTAGGTTATTACCCCGCTGTTAGTGTGTTTAGAGGTGCCATTGTTGAGACAAACTTTGGTCCGGACTGGCTGGTTCCACCTGATGCTGAAGATATTTCTGGAATGAGGCCTTTATGCGAGCGCTATAACGAACAGATTGCTGAGGACATCACTTATGACATTGCGGATGAGGTTGGACTGCTCTTTACTAAAGTATCTGAAGTAGGCGATGCTACGGCTGCACCGGGCGTGGCGGCGGAAGGTGGAGAAAATGGAGGACTAGTAAAGGAGGAGATCAAGGAGATGGTTATGGAGGATGAGTAATGAGTGGGGTGTATAGCATTGTACTATAGGCGTATCAGGCTTCTCTCTTTCTATCTCTCCAAGATATCTATTTTTGTTTTCTGCCGATATCTAACTAGATGGTATATCGGTAGGTTGATGAAAGTGGAATGAACCGTGTTCGGCTCCTACAGCTCCCACAAAACCGCAGGACGGTTGGCCCACAACTCGCCCCTACGACATTATACAACATCCCAAGTCGCAACAAGAGAGAACATGCCTCAATACAAACAGCTCTTCCAATATGACAATGACAATGTATCGAATAGTATCAGATCGAATCACCCACTATACCATCGCCAATGGTCGACCGGAATCCTAACATTAGCATGGCCATCCATCTCTACTCGAGCCCCGCATCTACGATACACTAAGGATGGTCGGACCCGCTGGGCTAGAAATGTGTGCTGGGTTTTCTTTGCGAGACCGGCAAACAAACCTCGTGACAAAAAGCGTCCTTCAAATGACCCCTGTGAATAGAGTCGTGATGTCGAAAGGATGCAATATCGGTGACGAAGTTTACAATTAGAGCTTCCGCTAAAGACCCAGAACAATAGGGAATCCCCTCCAGCATGATATATAGATAAATATATTGGTCGCGCCTGAAATGTGGAATATACCATTCCATTCCAATATCACGTATGCAAAGAGAAGAAAAAAGAAATTGTAGGGGGTCTGGCCGTGTTTTTGGTAGGGGCTGCTGTTGGAACAGCGAGAGGTTGATCTGGACAAAACGGATGCGTATTATCGTTGAACTGTACAGCACTCTCGTGGGCTGTACAGTGGGGACAAGGTGGAGTGGGGATGTTGCTTCTGGGCAGGAGGTTTCATAATCTCGACAGAATTCAGGGCTAGTGGGGTAAAACCGCTGTCTAGAGCCCGCGAAGTCAGCCTGATACGGTCGAAGGAGACTCTTACCAGCTGTCGAGTGCTGGAGCGGGGGTGGTGAAGCTACTATCATAATATTATCAGAACGCTGCAAAGAAAAGGATGTCAACCCTGACATCTCGAGCAGGTTTGGTCCAGCGCTACACGGGTCCGCTGTAGGGTGGGAATCAGGGGGTGTTGTGGTAGGGTTACTGTTCGGGCGGCGGGGTGTAAAATCCCGATATTCTAGAAAAAAACGGACAAACAGCATTTCGGTTTGTCGCTGTGGATGGGAAGGTGGGAGTTGTGAAGCTACCATTGGAGGGGGGATATCCCTTCTTATGGACCGACAATTCCGGTCTTATGATACACTCCCCTCGTTCGCCATTGAGAAGGGATACAATCGTATGTCATATTGGTGCTTGGGAAACCAGCGGTATCCGGATTGGGATCCTCACGTTTGATTAGTCTAGCATACCAGTATTATGCAATGCATGGAAGATGTCCTTGGGGATGTTTTCGGTCTTCGGGATTTATATGAATGCCCATCATGAAGATGCAACTATACTGTAAGGACTTGGGCGATTGGACCATGTGTCAGGTAGTCCAAAATTTCTTTCCTAGGAAAAGGGGGATCATAGGAGAGGTACCAACCCCCCCCGCTCTAAGACAGATAAAAAAATCAAGGGACCCTACTAGGAAGGGCAGTTCTAACGTCCTAGCCTATTCCAATTGTCCGAGTTCTTACGGTAGATGCTAAACTAAAATATTTACTGATAATAATTTTATTATTATTGCTAAATCTGTTTGCCCTCAAGGTCTTGATGAAGAGATTTCTAGTTAACAAGTACTGAGTCCCCCCTCACATACTCTTTCTTTCGAGTTCTCGACGAAACAACTACATCTACTGTCCATTCCACCATCCGAGTATTTGTAAGCCCGGATAGGCCACGCTTAGCGCAGATCCAATAAGCAGTGAGGAAGGGCAGATAGTTAGAGGGGCAAAAAGTAGCACACACTCGATGGATGCGGATGGAGGCGATGATGAACGAAGCAAGTTAGGCCTACCTGGGCCCGGGATTCGAAGAAGTATGATGCCTTAGAGGTGCATTTGGCATGTCTCCTTTTCCGTCAACGATTTCGACGTGGGAAAAGACGATCCTTCCTCTGACTTGTTATTCTCCGACCTTTTCGCCGGTCGAGGTTGTAAGGGGTTTCGTTTCGCGCTCCGTCTTTGCACCTAGGCCGTCTCTCCTAAATGCTTAATGCTTAATGCTAATTCGTACGGTGTTCAAAGCGTTTTCTTCTTGGTGTTGGAATCTGGAGATTCAAATTTCGGTCGGTGCGAAATATGGGGCGAGTGATGATCTATGATCTTACGGCGTGTACATGGATTTCCCTGTATGTGAACTCGATTGGAATTGTGCGTTATATTTGTTTGCCAATTTTTTTTCCCATCTGCATGGCTTCTAATCGGACTCCTTTGAAAAATGGCCAACAAGAAATTCCTACACCGGAACTTTCGAATAGTCAGGTTAGTTAGTTAACGGCAATATCGTTCACCAACCCAATGGTTGCGATAGGACGAACGGCTGCCCATACTGATTGCTGCAGAGCCAACACCGCCCAAGCAATCAAAATTCGAGATCTGAATAATCAGACTGCCCCTCTACGCACTGAAATTTTGGAACTTTGGAGGCAGGTGATCAATTTGAAACTACAGACTTCATTTGACGAGAATGCAAAGGTTGGAGTGGCAACAGGGAGTGTCGGCAATACTAAGCAGAAGCTAAAGGAGAGGATTGCCCAGTCGGAAGAGATCATGAAGGGATTGGGGCGGGCTGCAAAGGGATTACCAGAAAGTAACTATCCTCCTGTTTAAAAGTTGTAAAGAACTTGCAATTTGGTACTTGAGTGATGTCACTAACCTCACAGGATAGGCAAAGTGGTTTGGCGGGTTCGGGGCAAGAGGGTTGGACCTTGCCTGAGATTCACGAGGATGCTCGTTCGAGTCGAAACGTACTGAGGGGAACGGAAGAAGTCGAGCACTTGGGGGCTGCAGAGACACACGGAAACGGAGAGGGGGATCAAGTTCTAGGAGGAGCACACAAGACTAAAGAAGAGGGGGGCGGATATAGGAGCAAAATTCTCTAGAACACCCGAAGAGCCAATTGGCGTCGTGAGGCCCACAGGGGAAGTCGAGAATGTGGAGAGCGCAGAGGCCCTCGAAAATGCAGGGAGATATCAGGTGCTAGAGGGAAAACCCAAGACCAAGAAAGCGGTGGCTCCATTTAAGAGAGTCCAGTTTATGCTGCCTCCTTCCATTAATGAATATGTACCATGTATTGTGCCCGCCATTTTTACCAAGAGTAGAAGAGCATTGGAGCTGCGTATGTTCCCGCATCTTTTTAGCACCTCCCCACGTCCTTAGAAAAAGCCGCCGTGTGGCTGATTTTTTTTGAAATATAGGGCGTGCTAACAAGGGTCATCCGCTACCTATGCACAGGCGCAGGGCCTGTGCATCAGGCAAATGTGGGCAGGGTTATAATAAACCTGAGAACGCCTATCTTGGTCCTACTCCCCTAATGGAAGCCTACCGCAGCCCTCATGCTCGAGATGCCAACCCTCCACCAAACGCCAAGCAGCCCACAAATGTGCGAGCTTCCAGAAAGTCGGGCCAGCTTCAAGCATTATCCTACAGCCGGAGAGGAGAACCAGTCCCCTGCACTATCGACTTGATGATGTAAGCCTTGGGAATGAGGAAGAAGGCATGCTCAGAGCACTTCCAGGACATGGTGACAGGGATCTAAAAACATCAGCTACTAAAGGTCCCTGTCCGAGGAAGATAGACCAAGAGTTGCACCGAACTCCGAGCATGATTCCTCAGCCGAAGAGGAGGGCACCTAGAGTAAGTACAATCCAGAGCGACCACCGATCCACAATACGCGGGATGGAACGGCGATAATACATCTCCTGCACGGTGACCAACGTGACGAAAGGGGAGCCAGGCACCCGGCTCCAAACTCTGGGAGATTTCCGCAACTCCGCTAACTAACACCCGGGCTACCTTTGCAAGAAAAAAAAAAAAATCAGAAGTGGAAGGGATATTCAGCGAGGGAGAAAGCTCGTGTGAGAAAGAATGGGAAGTTTTTTATCTTTGCACTGCTGTATACTCAGGAGTTGGGTTTCCATTATTTATTCCGGGAACTTACGCACACTTTATCACTCTCTCGAAATCCCGGTTTACCGTTTCACGCCCCAGCATCTTTTCCTTCTTGTTGTTTCCACTCCTATATACCGTAGAGGGTATTCTGACAGCTTTTATCTATTTATCTATTTATTTATAAGGTCCCACCCTTTGATGATTGAGAAAGTGAACGGTAGTCTGAGAGTGCTGGCTATTATGTGAACCCTCCGTCACAAAAACCCCCCGCAGTCTCCAATTGTGTTCTGTGCCGGAACCAACTCGGAAAACGAATAGAGAAGCCCCCACCCCACCACGCGATCCCCTCCTGGTCTGGTATATTTTTGTAGACGCCACCTTGTAAATCGTTTGGCTCTAACGTGAGGGATTGAATTAACAGATCTTTTGTGCTGGAGTTATATGATAGGGCGATGGTGGTGGTGTTCCTCCCCGTGATGGCCTTGCAAAGCACTTCAAAAAGTGGAATCCGGTAGCTTGGGCTATATATTCTCCACCCAAGTAACTTATGATGCCGTAATCCAACACTCACCGGGCTCCCAGGGCAGCATATTAGCACAAATCCCATACTTCCACTCGCCAACGCATCACATTAGACCCTGCCTCCTCTATACTCGTATAGGAATAAATTTACAATGCCAAATTTAACAATACTGTACTTCCAACAGCGCCTGACCCCACTGCCAAGCCAGCCCATCACAGTCATCATCTAGGAACCCTAACCCACACACTCAATCCAGTATCACACATTTTTTCCAAACCTCCCTCCACCAAAAAAAAAAGCTTATCCAAACATCACCCCGCCTCNNNCCCAAAAAAAAAAAAAAAAAAAAAAAAAACCTTCCCCATTAACCCAACCCAACCAAACTCATCACCACCCCACAAACAAAATGGCAAAATCTGCCCGCGCAAGTCCGCCCCCCCTCCTCCCCCGGCGTTAAAAAACAGGGGGAAACTGATGCCAAACAGGCCGTACAAAAACCAACAACGCTCGCCTCCGCGCGACCGTCTTCGCGCCGGCAGACGCGGCGCGTGTGCAGCGGCTTTCGGCGCGATTGCTAGCAGCCGCGAAAGCGCAGGAGGAGGCTAAGATGCAGGTTGAAAAGGAGGGACAAGGAAATGGTGATGGTGTGTTTCCTCCGCTTGATATGTGTCTGCTGTGTCCTGATAGGATGATGGAGTAGCTGCGCAGGAGAAGGTAGGAGAGCGAATGGAGCTCGAGGGGGAAGATAAGGAGAAGAGTGCGGGGCCCTCGAAGAAAATGAAGAAAGTTCCTGCGGCGAGGATTAAGAGACGGCAGACTTCGAAGCATGCAGTTGTTTTCCCAAGTTTGAGGAAGGGGGGGAGGAGGAAGGAGACCAAGGTTAATAAAATGTGAATTGTGTGTGCGTGGTTTATCGGGCTGGGTAGAGGACAGGCATTCGATTGGTGGTTATAACGATGACGGGGGGATGCCGACAAGGTGCCTGTTGTTTGAATACTATTATATCTTTTTTTTCCCTGATAACAATGTGTGTTTGCTTCCACATAAGTTCGCCTTATCCATCTTTCTTCGTGTCAACCGTCGCCCCATATCTGCTCCGCCGCTACCCAAGAGCACCCTCGTAGGCTCTCCATCTATGCTACAATCTCTATAGACAACCTTTTTCGTTAAAACAGTTACACCTTTTTTCACCCGTACTCTCAATGCTACCTTCCCTCCATCCCTCCATCTCGCCGCAAACAGAAACTCCTTTACGCGACTTTAAAACGGTAGCAAAAGTCCAGTATCGTAACGATAAGAATACGTTATCCACCAAAAACAATGCAAGAATGTATAGCCTTATGAAAAAATCCACGGCCCACGACAAGCTCAAACCAAACCCCCGCTATCACCCCCAGTACAACAAGCACATTATCAATCCTCGATCCAATCAGTCAAGGGAATCAGTCTCCAAACAACCCGGATAGCTCCATGAATGGCGACGGCTTCCTATCTCCTCAGACTTCTTCCTCTGCGATCCCCAGCTATCCGGCATGCTGACATGACGCCGTGTTTCGTGAAAGCGGGGTTTGCCGGGATTCAAATACCTTGCTAAAAGCGGGTTCGTTTCTTCCGTCATGTTTTGCACTAGAAGCCCGGCATATTCGGCTGCGGATATTGCTCTACATCCATTCACAATATCAACTTCGACTCTCTTTGGTGGCTTGCCTTCGGGCTTTTCTCGCTTCTTTTCCTCGCTCTCTCTGAGAGAAATGTATTCCAGGCCTTGTAAGAGGTAAAAATCGGGCGAGCGTGCCTTCTTGATAACCGAAATAGGCATATTCGACGTGAACGGAGTACTTCCCGGGATCCACGGAATTGCCTCAGGGTCAAGATAGTGGGGCACTTTGAGTTTTCTGTTAGCCTCGGGAAAAGTGTTACCGTTAGCTGCCAGCTGCAATTGTTGATCGGCTGGACCCGCTGGAGGTTTGGGAGGGGTGGAGCGCTTGTCCTCGACAGGGTATGACCATGCCACAGGATACTGAAATCCGATAGGAAATATTGGTCCAATTGGGTAAGGAGGTGGTGCGACTGGATAAGGAAAAAGAGGAGGCGCCACAACGGGATTATAAAACGGACCTTCGTAAGGAAAGCCATATCCGCCGTAAAGAGATGGATGTCTCTCACTGTGAAGGGTGGCAGCATCAGCAGGAGGTGCCTGCAGAACCTCCAACTCACTTTCAAGGAGTGCTAGGTCGGCCTCGTGGATATGGGAATGTTCCCTCGTCGGCTGGTTCCATTGGTGAGGTAAATCATTTCTCATATCCGGGAAATGAAGTTGAGCAGAGGGCCCTGCTGAAGCTTTCGGTGGATCCATAAGTGCGTATTCCGCTTGGATCGGATCGCCATGACCGTTATCAGGAAGCCAAGTAGCATAAGCTTCGTCCTCGCCGGGGTCCTGATATCCACATACAAAGTCATTGCCCCAGCCCCCACGCCACTCTCTACTCCTGGCGGAATTTCTGCTTTTGTAGGAGGCATAACCTGTGCCCATGAGGAGGGGTTCGTTGATCTTTCGCAAAGTCAAACGTTTATTCACACTATTTCTGGACCGGCTTTCCCTGATTCCCCTGAATATAGGCAATTCTCTACCCTCACGTTTCTGTAGAGCGTAAACCTCTCCAATTGTTTGGATCCGATATGTTTTCTCCTTGTCCTTTCCCCCACCAGAGTGCTTCACCTGAGGCTTGTTCTCGGCATTCGAGGCATCGCGAACAAATTTGTCGTAGGATACCAATTTGAGCTCTTGGGTTGGGGGGCTTTGGACTTGAGAAAACCTCTTTGCCCACGGATCAGCATTCTCCATTTTTTGGTGATGCCCATTTTGGCTGTTTTCTTTCCCCGGCCTCCACTCTCTTGAACGCGTGATCTCCTCCTCATCTTCTGAGTGTCTCGAGCTCTCCGAATCCTCGCGGAAAAGTTTAGTGAGGTCAACCCGCAAGTAGTTGCGTGAAAAGCGCATCTCTGAAGGAGTAGTCCCTATTGACCGATAGGCGTAAGATTGAAAAAGGTTTTATTGACGGTTGGGTTCGGCGGGAGACCTTTCTTGGGTGTGCAGCGGAAGAGGGGTCGAGATATCTGAAGAGTAAAGGGATAGGCCGCGCACGGCCGTAGTACGTATTATCCCACCACGAGTTCTCTCAATCACTTCGTATGGGGGGAGCAGATAGGCATAGTTAAATATTGTTAATAATGGCCGGAATCCATGCACCCATTAACAATTGGGGTATTTAACAAAAATAAAAATATAAAAAAAACTACCGAAACCCATGTTACCCAAACACACTCCGCTAATAAACAATCATACCTCTAAATCCTGACACTCCAGGCCAACTCCGAATAATAGTATACCCACCCACGCGCTCAGCTCCTCCCAACCAGTTCTTACATTGATCTAAAAGACTTTGGGTGAATCCTGCGGCAGATTCGCACCATAGCCAGTAATTGTATTCCGCGCAGACACCGATCCTCGCAGTCTGAAATCCAACCAACTCTGTGCAGGGGGTTCCCCCCCCGTTGTGCCATTGGCGACACGGTTGTCCCGCCTTTTGGCGAAGCCAATTGTTAGCAACCTCCACATGCCATTTGATAGGGCTACCCTCAGTTGTTTCACACTTGGTGTTCCAATCGGCCCCTGGGTTGTTACTTTCGATTATTGCCTCTCCGGTAGTGTTATCGAGAGTGAATTCGAGACCGTAAGCCTTGACGACGCTGGCGGGAACAGGACGCCCGGTGACTTCAAAAAGATGTTCCGGGAATTGAGAGAGGTCGGTGAGATCGCTTGGTTCCTCCATCCAGTTGTCGGGGTTTCCGACGGGTCCAGCAATGGTGGGGACGATGAGACAGAGGAGAGGAATGACGGAAATAAAGGAGAAAGACTTCATTTTGAGTGTTTTCCGAAAAAGGTTTTGGTTAAAGAGTTGTTTGGAAAGGAGAGGGCTTTGTTTTTGAATGTCGAATGCATGTCAGCTTGTGAACCTAGAGCAGAGATCGCAATGCGAACCCACTAGTGAGACCTTTGAAGGCTTAGAACAGGATAGGCTCAAGACAACTCTGAGGATGAATGGAGTATGGCTAGGCGGAGCGAGGTGGCAGCTAGAACAAGACGGCAGAAATGTGGATAAAGCGGTGGTGAGAGCAAGACTGGAAGAAGGTAGATATGGTTGCTTGTGTGGAGGGCAAGATGTAAGAGAGAAAGGGGGGGTGCCAGAAGTGTGCTTATGGAGAAAGAAAGATGCAAAATCTTCAAGCAAAGGCTATCATAAAATAGAAAATACAGGGCCTTTGGGACCGCGCCGGGGCGCCAACCTGACACCCACAGAAACCCCAACACCGAAAATCTCCGAGCCCCCGAAGCCCTTGTTAAATAATAGTGCCCCAACTTGATGCATAGAATCTCACTCGCTAGCCATTGGCTGCCGCTAGACGATCGTGGTCTGATAGCAACACTAACAAGAACCTGTCTCTCCCGTCACGCGGATGGTTTAGCAAAATATCTCCCAGAATGAGTGACTGTGTTCTACGCATGGCCGCAATTTACTTGCAAAATGACAGCCAATTTCCCTTGCGTTATTATGGTTCCCTGGCTCCTGCCCCTAGACTTCCCCGGATGGACAGGAAAGGTTCGCACTCCGCCATAATGCATAAAGCTGGAAGTAAACTACATATCACACGCTCCTAATGTCCCTTGCCCCCTTAAATTATATCCTCCCTCAATCATTCACCGGAAGCGTCATAAAGCCATCTTATGAGAGCCGATCACTTTAACCCACACGATATAACCAAGTAGCTGGACAGATAAATGGATAAATACAAGAGAATGCACGGATCAAGTAAGAAGTTGCCCAGGAAGGGCTTTTGAATATCACGACATTTTTAAGACAGATCTAAGTTGCTGGTGAAAGAAAACGCAATTTTCCTGAAATATGAGCAATTCTATAATACTAAATCTGGCCCTCACGGTACTTGCTACAACTCGAAGAGAGAGCAATGCAAGATATTCTGCGGTAATATATATCCAGACGCCCTCGCCACCAAGGAAAAGGGAACTCGGAGCCAGATGGGGGTTCGGCTTCACGGTGGATGAGCCCAAAATCTATTCCCATCGGCCCCATAAAACTTCCTAAACGGGCAACCAACCCGGTTCCCCGACCCTACCATACCAGATCCGAACCTAAATCACTTAATTTTTGTGAAGAAGATACCTCTATCCCTTCCGCTCTAAAACACCAGAGCTAACTCCTTCCCAAAAGTGACTGTTCTTAAAAGATTCTCCGGGAGGGGAGTTACTGAGACAATATCAGTTGGATTCACCCTTGTGGTGGTGTGGGGTCAGGTCGGGGTTTGTGGGTTACGGAGCTTAGCACCTGTGGGAAAAAATAGGCGGAAAGGAAAGGAGAGAAAGACTGTGTGATGCTTCTACCACAATTTCCCTACTGTTCCGAACGTGGACAACTTTCATATCATACGGGGAGAATTATGGGAGCTATGAGTGAGAAATCATGATGAATGGCTGGGCAACAGGGCTGGAGAAGCGGAAAGCCAAGGGATGATGGGGTGGCGGCTACGATGATGCGCAAGTTATTACTGCATCATACCAGCACATACCGTACCGTACTCTACTCTGCCGGTAGAACTATAGGGAACAAATATTAGATATGATATTCCAAGTGATACACACTGCACAGCATGCTGTAAGATTGAGCACATTAAATTGCCTGAATGGTTTTTTTCCCTCGTCCTATGTTTTTTTTATTTTTATTTTTATTTTTTTGAGGCTGTCGACGGTTTCTTGTCAAAGAGGAAGAGGGAAAAGTTTCGCCGGTCGGCGGCGGTATCGTGCTGAGTACCGTACAGTAGAGTGGAGTGAGAGAGTGTGTGGGGAGGTGGGTTATGAGTGACAAGAGTGAATGGGTGAATCGCCAAGGAATCGTACGGTGGGAGAGGTCGATTGCTCTACCCATGACGATTGCGAAAGAGAGAAAATTTGGTCGGTTTTACACTCAGGTCCTCCAGGTCCTCCTCTCCTTCCTCTCCCTCTTTCGGTCTTGATTCGGGCCTCCTTTTTAACAACAAATGAACGACGCTCGCATTTTGTGATATTCGTCCAAAATATCGTCCGTCATACGGTACCCAAACGCCTGTTGTGATAACTCGCTCAATTCTCCCTCAGGGATAATCCTCCTCTGATCTTCCTGTATCCCTCCTCCGATCTTGTGGCTCCTTTTCATCCCACACCCTGCGGGTTCCGGCATTCACCTTCCTGCTGTTTCCCAGCAGTGCGTTAATTGATTTGTGTCTCTCGCTGCACCCGCTGCGAGAAGATGCTTACAGTAGGCAAGGTGTACTGTGCTCGGCTGTCGTAGTTGGGAGAGATTGAGAGAAAAGAGGAAAAGGGGGGGGGAGAGGAGAGGAAGGGGGAAAAAAGGAGAGCAGAGTCCACCCCGCAGTGATCAAGCAGCTTCCTGCTCGTATAGATTATCATATCTTACGGTGGTTCTCACTATCACCACCATACACTCGCGTTATAGTTACACCTTCTTATCAAGTTACGGTATCTCCCCCACATTCGTTATTCCCTCCCACCCACTCACAAACCAGAAAGACCAACAAACCCACAGCTCCCACCACCACTACCACCACTTGGACTCGCCCCATTATTATTATTATTATTATTATTATTATTATCGTTATTATTATCATTATTATTGCTTCATTCCTTTCTACACGCATACCCACATAATTTGTGAGAACCCGGCTGTTTGCGACCATGGGGAATAACCCCTCCCGAGCATCTGCCCAGCCACAGCAACAACAGCACCACCACCAACATCATCACCTCAACCAACACTCCACCCCTACCTCTCCCCCGATAGCAAATGTCCCCGCCCGTGCCGCATCGACCTCATCATCTCGAACAATAATCGACCGCCGGAATAGCCTTCAGCCGACACCATCGAAGCACACCGGTGCCTCCGCCTCAGTACCCCCGGAAGACCCCCTCACCCTCCCCATTCGCCCCGGCAATGAGCCTGCGAGCCCTATCGAAGCGCGCTATATACCCCAGGGACGACGCGAGAGCATCGCAGAGGCAATCTCATCTGTACCATGGACCATCAATCATACTGCTCCCCGGCCAACCCCTGGCTTCGACGACGACGACGATGCCTTGACTTCTCCCACCCTTCGAAAATTGCAGACGGCAGACAGCACTCCGACTGCGGTTGGGGAGGATCTTCCTTCTCGAGCAGGCACCCCACTGTCCGCCGGACCGCATGCCGATCCTTTAACTAAAAGAGGGAGCATAGGATCGACCACCACTATTGACGAAGAAGTAGACGTTGCCGATACGAGAACAATCCCCACACTCATCCAGTGGTTGCAGGGCGGTCACAAAGTATATGTCACGGGCACATTCTCCAATTGGCGGAAGAGGTTTAAATTGAATAGAAGGTTTATCCCTTCCCTCTCTCCGCCTTGCCCTCCCCCTCCTTAATGCTAAGTAATCATACACAGCCCGGACGACGAGACGCTGTCAGCAGTCGTACCTCTTCCCCCAGGAACCCACCACTTGAAATTCTTCGTTGACGGGGAGATGCGAACATCCGACGACCTTCCGACAGCAGTAGACGATACAGGAATCCTGGTAAACTACCTTGAAGTAAACGCCGACGATATGCCCCCACTTGACTGCCAACACTCCCCGCCGTCCCCATCAGGCTCCACGCATCGCCCTCACGCGTCGGCAAATCTCCTTTCGAACCTGTCGAAGAAAGAGAAGCGATACACAAATGAGATACCTGCCTACCTCCGCGATTTTGACGATGGCGGAGAAGATGGTCAGAGGATCGGGAATGAAGATGGGGATATCCCGGCACCGCCCAGTCTACCGATGATGTTGCAGAAGGTTATCCTCAATACAAGTTCTGCTATGAAGGATGACGCGAGTGTGCTTGGGATACCGAATCATGTGGTTTTGAACCACTTGGCTACTAGTTCCATCAAGAATCAGGTTTTGGCGGTT
This sequence comes from Tuber calosporum, assembly GCA_003316355.1. Lineage (NCBI taxonomy): Eukaryota > Fungi > Ascomycota > Pezizomycetes > Pezizales > Tuberaceae > Tuber > Tuber calosporum. Next base: position 1,034 of record QFET01010416.1, on the reverse strand, counting down.
AGCGCTACCACCCGCTACCGGAAGAAGGTATTCTTCCCCATCCCCCCCCCCTCTGCCAAAAAAATTTCTTTTGTATTATTGAATAGAATCTGATTATAACCCCTTCCCCTCTTCCATAGTACGTTACGACGATACTGTATAAATCAACAACGGAATGATAATGGTGATAGGCACTGTATTTTTACGAATCTTTCTTAGCTCTCTTTCTTTATTTTTATTTTTTTATTTTACCCATCATTTCTTTGCTCAATTCTTGAAGTGGCTATGCATGAAGGCGGGCGACCGGAGAAGGCAATGGTTGGGAAATCTTACTCAGATATCGTCAAGAGGGAGGGGCGGGGGGACAAGAGAGGGGGACCAATGCACGCATTCAAAATACCATATCTGAATACCCCGATTAAATAACTGAGGCTATCTATCAATCGCCATGCAACTATTTGTTATTTTATTATTATTTGCAGGACGTAAATAGCGCATCAAACTGGGTTACCGAAGAGATTTAATCCAATATATTATCCTGACTATCTACCCGGCGTCGGTCATGGAATCGGCACCTATCACATAGGGCTACATGTAGCAGTGCTTTATCTGGAATACGGTAGGAACACTAATCATGGCTGTAACGGTATAGGCATGCTACATGTACATGTGCTGTACTTGATAGCAGTTTGCCTAGAAAATCGACGCCCTTATTATTGCACCTCACGTGTGTGTGTGGATGAGTCTGTGTGTGGGTGTGAGGGGGAGAAGTATCGGTTGGTTGGGACCGGATGTCAAATGTGATATGTGCTTTGTTTCAGGCGATACTGGATTCTAGCGTTGCGTACCCGGGTCAGACTGATACGAGTACTCGTAGTTGGTGGCGGGATGCCGGTTTTGATGCTGCTTTGGGGGGGGGAAGATACTCGTACAGTACAGGTAGGTAGGAGCTATCGCTATGCAGCGTGAGTACAAGTACTCGTACTGTGTGCCGTATTGGTAGGGTCTCTCACTTTTCCCTTTATTTTATTTGGTTTGTGTGACTTGGAAGGGGG
>QFET01010409.1:0-25263 GCA_003316355.1 Tuber calosporum | reverse complement strand
CCAATGACCTTTTTGTGATCCTGGAACGCGCGACTTATCTCGTCCGGGATCCTGTTTAATCCACCAACAATTTGTTTCAATAGCGAACCGAGTACATTTGTTGGAGACTGCTCCTCCCGCGCCGCAAAATCGACGTAGAAACATGCGACAGAAATATTTTCCTCCTTGGCCTTATCGCATAACCTATCTATCACTAGTGAACTACGGTAGTATAGCTGCGCATCAATACCGCCATCTCTTAGTTTCTCACTGAGGATTGTCCCTTACCTCAAATATGTCTTGCCGACACCAGGATCGCCGCAACAAAATACAACTGGCTGACTAGAGCCCTGGCGTTGAGCACTGCCGCACCAGCTCTGGAATTCGGCAGTTTGGAGCAGCCATTCCCCGATGTTGTCAGCCCTGCGAGTCCGAATATATTGATGTCGGATACGGGGCTCTAGTGGTGAGAGCCATGTTAGAATTTCAGACCGATCATCAGCAAGGGTATAGTGATTCGACACATTCGACACATTCGACACGTTGAAAGAGTTGGTATTATTTGTGAAAGATCTCGACATTTTCCTTGTTCTCGTTGTTTATAATGTCGGGGGAACAGATTCCTTGGTCAGTGTGTTGGTGGTGGTCTATTCCTGGAGGCTGAAGGAAAGCCCAGGCTGCCCCACCTTGCGTGCTGTCTAATGAGGGGCTTTGGTGTCAGTCCTACAACACCGATACAAGAGGAAACCTTGGTGAAGAGAAACAGAGGGCGACCAAATAGAGGGGCTAAGCACGGCTAGATGCGATCAGTGGGGATTTTTGGTGACTATAGCGGGGTAAACTGCGTCCCAAAAGATAATAACAAGCTTTTCATATGCTGGAGTAAAGAGGATTGGAATACCGGTATGGTGGGTGAACGGGGGTGGGGGGTAAGCCAGCCCAGCCCGCCTATCCCGGGGTACTCGTGCCAAGGCTGTGGCTCCCGAGCGACAAACCCCAGAAGAGTGCCTGCCAGTTCAACAATAATTTCATGCTCAACAATAAATTACATATAATTTTATAATCAATGATAAATCCAGCTAAATTTGGAATTTGAATTGTACTATATTTATATACTATTGAACCTATTGCTAAATTACTATATATAATGATAAACTTCCCCTAAATGATACTATAACTAAAAATTAGTATTCAGTATGCCTGTAACCGGTATTGGTTACTATTGTTAAGGCTGGTAAGGCAACCGGAAACTAGCAGGGCTAGCAAGGGGTTAGTTTGTTTTGTGATTGGTTTCAAGTATCGTTTTGATACTTAGTTTGTTTTATGTTGGGTTTCATGTATCAGGCTGATACCAGATGTGTTTTAAGTTTTGTTTTATGTATCGGGATGATACATATTTTGTTTGCAGTGCTGTTTAGGTGCATGAGGTATTTGTTTTATTGGAGGGCTTTCCAAAGCAGAGCTTGGTTATATCCGTTGATTGGAAATCAAAAGGAAGGATATGGAAGGCTTTGGACAAGCGAGATCATGTATTTGGGACTGCCCCGCTGGAGCTTAGACAGGGCAGACTTCAACAGACAGAGTTTTCAATATACTTGGTTGAGCAGTTCTTTTGAGTTCACACGAAACCATAGCACGTAAGTCTTGGACTTAGCGAAGCTGGCGATATGGTAACCGACAGCTGTTAAACAACTTTCGAGATCTCCGATAGTAATACTGACTTGAAGCCCCCACAGTTTGGGGTCTGAGTTACTATCGTTATACCTTACTGAGACACATTCCTCTTGGTGCCTGATACACTCAAGGAGGCGTTACATTTTTTTAACTTCAACAAGTAGTTGAGTTAGAAGTAGGCAGAGGTTAGGAAACCTCAGGCTTGCAAGTGGTTGCACAGGATAGGTGACGAGCGACTTCAGAGGAGGTCAGGTAATCAGATCCTGCGACAGGAACTTACCAAAATGAAAAGCAGTCACAGCACCAAAGGCGAACAATCAACGGCATCCAGTTTCAATATAGACGTAGCAGGAAGACTGTTATAAGGGGACCAAGCAAAGCAAGTGCTTGTGGAATCCGCGAAGGAACTAGCGGAAGAGAACGCGAGAACTCTGGGAGGATTCCCCAGTATTCCAAAGGGACTGAAGGGAAAGCAACTGGCAGCACCCTAGACGATCCAAGAAGCTCAGATAGCGTAGAGAGCTCCGACAGCTCTAGCGATTTCGACGAAATGTTGAATCCCGGACCGAGTAATGTGTCAGTGGCTAGAGAGCCAATACCAGCGACTACAGGGAAGCTTAGCATCAAGGTTCCTACACCAAAGAAGTTCAGAGGTGAAGGAGAAGACCTTAAGCCAGAAGTGTTTGATCGTTGGTACCAGTCAGTCCAGTTATACCTAAGACTACATGGAGTCAACTCCAAAACAGATGGAGCAGGAAACCATTGGATACTGTACACAGAAGGGAGAGATCAAGAAGCAGCTTTCCAGGCTGCAGAAAACTATAGTGAAGACTTGACCAGAGATCAGCTTATTGACTGGTTAAGAGAACGATTTCAATCACCCAGGCAGAAGGATGACCTTTATCCAAGGGTTCTTCCAATGTATGCACACTAAGCTGTAGCGAGATGTCAAATTATGGTACAATAGTAGCGAAACAATTCAGGCCACGATAGCATATACAGAAAGAGTCGAAGCAATCCTCCACGATACTGGAGCCTATGGAAAGGATAAGCAAAATGACTGATACTAGGAAGACAACTCCAAGAACGACAACAAAGCTCAATGGAAGAAAAAGGAATCAAGTAAGACCAAGACTCCAAGAGTAAAAGGAGCATGTGTTACCTGCGGTGGTAATGGACATATAGCAAAGGATTTTCCAAGCAAAAGCGACAAAGTCAAATGCAAGATATCCAAGAAGGAAATATCATCGAAACGAGTTGAAGAAGTCCGCAGCGAGGATGAAGTATATGTCAATGCCCTAGAAGTCGAAATCAATGCATCAGAACAGAATACGCTACCTAAAGGTGACAGGAGTCGTACAGCATAGGAAGGAATGATCCTGATTAACGGCAAACAAGGGAGGGTCCTGTTTGATACATAAACAATAAGACCGGACCTATTGAGCACAACCTTTGTCACTACACATAGAATCCCAAGCACCGATAGGCAACTCCTGCAACCATTCACATGGCAAGGAAAGGGTCACGATCTTAAGCCTAGAAAGAATACAAGGTCACCATAGCGATTGGGAAGATAAAGACTACAGGCAATAGAATGATAGTGGGAAACTTAGCTAAATACGATTCCTTGATTGGGATGAAATTCCTATCACGAAACAAAGTAACAGTTGAATGTGGAAAGCTAGGGATTCATTTTCCTGATTATAAGATATAGGTCAATTACACACCTACAAGTGCCACAAATTCGAGCAGCTGTGACAAGCACAGAAGAGATAATGGAACAATACCCGCAGGTATTCCCAGATCCCATTCTTGAAAGGTTACCACCTTTAAGGAAGATCAACCACCAAATCAGATTGAAGGATCTAGAGAATCTAAAGACGATGTCAACATACTCAGTACCAGAGATGTACGAGATTCGACTCAATGCATGGCTGGACCAGAAACAGCGGGAAGCAGTCATTGAAAGAGCAGAAGTGCCAGGAGCAGCACCTATGTTTGTGTCAGTCAAAGGGAAGACTGATGGCAAGTGCAGATGTCTAGCGGACCTTACAGTGAGAAATGACAACACTTACAAGGATGATGAACCTATTCCGAACTAAAGGTGATTACTCAATGTATTAGGATGGGCGCGATACAGAAGCAAGATCGACCTGAGTGATGCCTACTCTCAAACCAGCGTTCACCCTGACGGTGTCAAATATAGCAGTTTTAAAACACCCTGCAGAGGTTTCGTCAGCAAAGTTATGTTACAAGGAGACATGAATGAACCAGGAACATTTATGAGGATCAAGTCTGATCTACACGCAGATTACCTAGGAGAATTTGTGGGGGTTTATATCGACGATATACTCATATTCTCCAATACAGAGTCCGACCACTTGAAACACATTAAAGCGGTCTGTGACTGGTTGGAAAAAGCGGAGTTATTTGCGAGCAGAAAGATGTAGGATTTTTTAGCAAAGGAATGACAAGTATTAGGCCATGTCATCGATGACAAGGGGCTTAGAGCATCCCCTGAAAAGATCAGGAGGATTGATAAGTGTGATAAACCGAAGAATAAGAAGCAACTACTGGAGTTCCTAGGATTGGTAAACTACATTAGCCAATTCCTGCTATATATGGCAACTATAATAGCACCCTTGACAGACCTTAACCGAAATGAGGAGTTTGTCAGGACACCAACACATGATCAATGAATCAAGAATATGAAGGAGATCGTCAAAAAGAATCAGGTCATGAGACTAATTAATCACAACTCAGGACAAAAAATATGGCTCATTACCGACGCATCTGACTCAGGAGTTGGAGCTTAGGTAGGACAAGGGGATCCAGCTGAAATGGAGAGGCCTGCAGTATTGCACAGCAGGATATTCACCCACTCACAAAAGAATTACAGAACAACCGATAAGGAGGCACTTGCAATTATGGATGCCTTAACCTCGTTTGATCACATTCTGGCAGTGTATGAATTTACGATCATGACCGACCATCAACCATCGGTGTACCTGAAAACGGCCTAGAACTCTTCACACAAACAGCTGAGGTGGCGAACCCATTTGGGAAAATACATGGCAAAGATATGTTATAGGCCCGGGAAGGGAAACTATTCAGCTGACACTCTTTCCTGTCTTTGAGAGCAATTTGATCCAGAACCAAACTATGCTAAACACCCTACCAATAAAGAAGATTCAAATCCTCACAACATACCTTTTTCATCCTCAAATATGTCGTGCTTTGAACTACTTACTATTGAAGAACCAGTTTAATCGGATAAGCCTGATTGCTCTATCATGGCAGGAAGCGATTGGGGAGACAGAGTCACCCTAGATATCAGCAATTACAAGAGAAATCATGTGGCCATGAACTGGAGTTCATGTTATGATTGGCAGTGTACCATCCATGAGGATGACAAGCTCAGGGACAAGATTGTTCTACCCGAGCTAGTCTCTACTTACGAAGAAAGGCATAGCATCTGGCTACCCTCACAGTCCATACAGGACCTGGATGCAATCAGGGGGCGTTTGAAGGAACAACTAGGAGACATGAGTTCGGAATACCTGAACCAGGAGAGTCCTTACCAACAACCATCAAATGAGCTTAAGCGGCCCCTCTACTCCAATACAGTACTCGGCCAACCAAGGTTTATACCAGTCATCAAGCCAGTAACTCTCTCTCAACACCAGTGTAACATCTACAAGCTTTATGAGGACAAGGAGGAGGAAGTACCACGCCTGGAGTGAGTACAGGATGAATGGGATAGGGCAGCAGTGGTGGCAAAGATGAGCAGCCAATGGAGAAGACAGATGGTAGAGGCCTACAGGAATGATAACCTGTACAACCAAGCTTCTGACACTAGCAAAACTGGGATAGGTGGCAAGCTATCCCACTATAGGATCAGCGATGGCCTGATGTATGCAACGACCAAGGGTGGTCAAGATTGCATATACATACCTAAGGAAGATGCGGTGAATGGAATGACGCTTAAGGAGATCATTATTGATGAGATTCAAAACAAAGAACAGCACAGCGCAGTTAGGAACCTACACTATACTACAGAATACATATTTTGGCCAGAGATGAGATACGGTTTTAGAGACTATGTTCGCCAATGCGATTTATGACCAAGGAATAAGGAATGCAACAAGCTACCTGAAGGAGAGGCACAGTCTATACCAGTACCCTCCCTGATATTCACCTCCTAAGCTATCGTCTTTGCAGGACCATTCAACAAATCTGGAAACAACAAGTGCGATACATTACTAGTCATTGTGGATATGGCGGTTGGATTCACTTAGTTTATTCCTACACATTCAAGCTGTCAAGTGATTGAGACCCTCACCATTCTTCGGCTCCATATCTTCACTCCACATGGAGTGCCTACTTCGATTATGAGGGACGCTAACTGTAATGGAATCCCACTATGTTTCTACTATTACTACTGACTTGATGTTGGTTATTACTTATTTGGGTTTATACCTGATAAGCGCGACTATCTAGTTGTCCCTTCCTACTTGGTTATGACTTCCTAACTGGTTATTCTTTCCTTGTTTCACTTATCACTACCCCTCCTTACTTCTACCCATTTAGGTATCGCTATCCTACAGCTATACCTACTGGATTTGTATAGTAGTAACAATCTTTTGTTCCTTCTTGTTTGGATTCTATTACTGATTATGTTAGCTCCATCCGGTCGTTTTTAACCCTCTGTTTTCAGAATATGGTTACCTTGTTATGCTTCCTCTGTTACCATGTTGTTGGACTGGATGTTTGCACTTTTGTTTAGTTTTCCTAACTACAATCTTTTGTATTTAAAGAGCCTGCAAATCCCATAAGGATTCGACTCTCAAACCTCACAGGACTATTATCTTTAATACTACAAGTTGAATGGTAACTCTATTAGTTCCAAACCTTTTACCTTGTCTATTGAAGACCTATCTATTGATGCTTCTCCCCCTATGCTTATAGTATCTTCAGAGTCCCTTTGGGATTCTCGAGATACTAGGAAGTAGGTTACATTTTTTGACCTAGACTCAAGTATAACTTTAATCTTCGGTAGAGGACTGATCAGCCTTCGCCTACCTTGACCCTGCAGTACTTGTAACCGGTATTGGTGACTATTGCTAAGGATGACAAGGATAACAGCAACTAGCAGGGCTAGGAAGGGGTTAGTTTGTTTTGTTATTGGTTTCAAGTATCGTTTGATACTTAGTTTATTTTGTTATAGGTTTCAAGTATCGTTTGATACTTATTTTGTTTTATGTTGGGTTTCATGTATCAGGCTGATACCGGATATGTTTTATGTTTTGTTTCATGTATCGGGATGATACATATTTTGTTTGCAGTACCATCTAGGTGCATGAGGCATTTGTTTGATTGGAGGACTTTACAAGCGGAGCTTGGTTATGTCCGTTGATTGGAAATCAAATGGAAGAAGATGGAAAGCTTTGGAAAAGCGAGATCATGTATTTAAAGACTGCCCCTCAGGAGCTTAGACACGGCAGACTTCGACAGACAGAGTTTTCAATATACTAGGTTGAGCAGTTACTTCTATTCAGTTCGTACAAATATACAGCACGCAAGTCTAGGACTTAGCAAAGATGCCGATATAGTAATTGACAGCTATTAAACAACTTATCGAGATCTCCGGTAGTACTACTCACTTAAAGTCCCAACAGTTTGGGATCTGAGTCCCTATCATTATACCTTACCGAGACGCATTCCTCTTGGTGCCTGATACACCCAGAGAGGGGTTATATTTTTTTAACTTCAACAAGTAGTTGAGTTAGAAGCAGGCATAGGTTAGGAAATCTCTGGCTTGCAAACAGTTGCCTAGAATAGGTGACGAGCGACTTCAGACGAGGTCAGGTAAGCAGATCCAGTGACAGGAACTTACCAAAAAGAGAGGCAGTCAGAGCTCCAAAGGCGAACAATCTACGGCATCCAGCTTCAAAGTAGACGAAGTAGGAAGACAATTATCCCGAGACCAAGCAAATTAATTGCTAGCAGAATCAGCGAAGGAACTAGCCAAAGAGAAAGCGAGAACTCCAGGAGGGTTCCCCGGTACGCCAAAGGGATTGAAGGGAAAGCAAGTAGCAACACCCAAGGACGATCCTAGCAGCTCAGACAGGGAAGAGAGCTCATATAGCTCTAGTGATTCCGACGGTATGTTGAATTCAGGACCTAGTATTGCGCCAGTGGCTAGGGAGGCAACACCAGCAACTACAGCGAAGCTTAGCATCAAGGTTCCTACACCAAAGAAGTTCAGTGGTGAAGGAGAGGACCTCAAACCAGAAGCATTCCATCGTTGGTTCCAGTCAGTCCAGTTATACCTAAGACTACACGGAGTCAACTCCAAAACAGACGGAGCGGGAAACTATTGATTACAATATACAGAAGGGATAGCTCAAGAAGCAGCTCTCCAGGTGGCAAAAAACTATGGCGAAGACTTAACCAGAGATCAGCTTATTGATTGGTTAAGAGAACGATTCCAGTCATCCAGACAGAAGGATAACCTTGACAAGGGATTCCACAAGATTGAACAAGTCGAGAATGGGAAGACGCAGCGCATCACAACGGTATCTACAGACCTGTTGATGTACCGATCACGACTACCAGAAGGCACCATTTCCGAATATTCCTTCATCCAAAAGTTCTTCCAATGTATGCACACTATGCTACGGCGAGATGTCGAAACCTGGTATGATTCAAGCTAAACAATCCAGACCACGATAGCCTATGCAGAGAGAGTCGATGCAATCCTCCACGATACAGGAGCCTTTGGAAAGCAAAAGTAGAAAGATCGATACAAGGAAGACAACTCCAAGAAGGACAACAAACCTCCATGGAAGAAAAAGGAATCAAGCAAAACGAAGACTCCCAGAGAAAAGGGAGCATGCTCTACCTGCGGAGGTAAAGGACATTTGGCAAAGGATTGTCCCAATAAAAACGACAAAGGCAAAGGAAAGACACCCAAGAAGGCGACATCATCGAATCCAGTTTAAGAAGCAAGCAGCGAAGTTGAGGTATATGTCAATGCCTTAGAGGTCGAGACCAATGCATCAGCACAGAACACGCTACCCAAGGGTGATAAGAGTCACACTGCATTGGAAGGAACGATCCTGATTAACGGCAAACAAGCAAGAGTCCTATTTGATACAAGAACAATAGGAACAGACCTATTAAGCGCAACCTTTGTCACTACACATATAATTCCATGTACCGAAATGGCAACTCCTGCAACCATTCATATGGTTATGGAAGGGTCACGATCTGAATCCCAGAAAGAATGCAACGTCAGCATAGCAATGGGGAAGATGAAGACTACTGGAAATAGAATGATGGTGGGAAACTTAGCCAAGTAGGATGCCTTGATTGGAATGCCATTCCTATTGCGAAACAAAGTATCGGTCGAATGTGGAAAACTGAGGATTCATTTTCCTGACCATAAGATATGGGTAAATTGCACACCAACAAGTGCCAGAATTCGAGCAGCTGTGACAAGCACAGAAGAGATAATGGAACAATGCGCAAAGCTATTCCCAGATCCGATTCATGAAAGGTTACCACCCTTAAGGAAGATCAACCACCAAATCAGATAGAAGGATCCAGAGAATCTGAAGACGATGCCAACATACTCAATACCAGAAACATACGAGATTCGACTCAAGGTATGGCTGAACCAGAAACAGCGAGAAGGAGTTATCTCACGTGCAGAAGTGCCAGGAGCAGCACCAATGTTTGTATCAGTCAAAGGGAAGACTGATGGCAGGATGAGATGTCTAGAGGACCTTACAGTAAGAAATGACAATACGCGGAAGGATGGCGAACCTATTCCGAACCAAAGGAGATTACTCAATGCAGTCGCAAGGGCGCGATACAGGAGCAAGATTGACCTAAGCGACTCCTATTTCCAAACCAGAGTGCACCCTGACGATGTAAAATATAACAGTTTCAAAAAACCCTTTGGGGGTTTCGTTAGTAAGGTTATGTTACAAGGAGACATGAATGCACCAGGAACACTCATGAGGATTATGTCAGATCTACTCTCCGACTACCTGGGAGAATTCGTGTGGGTGTACATCGACGATATACTCATATTCTCTGATACAGAGTCCCACCACTTAAAACACATTAAAGCCGTCCGGGACAAGTTGGAAAAAGCGGAGTTCTTTGCGAGCAGAAAGAAGTCTGACTTCTTCGCTAAAGAATTATAAGTACTACGCCATTTCATCGACGACCTAGGGCTTAGAGCATCACCTGAAAAGATCAGCAGGATTTAGGAGTGGGAAACACCGAAGAATAAGAAACAACTTCAGGAGTTCCTAGGATTGGTAAACTACATTAACCAATTCTTACCATACATTGCTACCATAACAGCACCCTTGACGGATCTTAGCGGAAATGAGGAGTTTGCTTGGACACCCAACATGACCAATGCATCGAGAATGTGAAGGAAATCGCCAAACAGAATCAGGTCATGAGATCAATCAACCACACCTCAGGACAAAAGATATGGCTCATTACGGATGACTCTGACTCTGGGGTAGGAGCTTGGGTAGGAGAAGGAGATACACCTGAAACGGCGAGGCCTGCGGCATTGCAAAGCAGGAAATTCACCCACCGATAAATGAATTACCGAACTACCAATAAGGAGGCACTCGCAATTATCGATGCCTTAACCTCCTTTGATCACATTGTTGCAGGGCATGAGTTTACGATCATAACTGACCACCAACTATTGGTGTACCTCAAGACAGCAAACAACCCCTCACGCAAGCAGCTGAGGTGGCGAACCCATTTGGGAAAATAAGAGGTAACGATATGTTATAGGCCCGGGAAGGGAAACTATTTAGCAGACGCCCTTTCCCGTCCATATAGGCAATTTGATCCACAACCAAACTACACTCAAGTCCCTACCAACGAAGAAGATTCAAACCCTCACAACATACCTTTTACATCCTAAAATATGTCGCGCTTTGAACTACTTCCTATTGAGGAACTACTCATCGGATAACTCAGATTGCTCTATCAGGGCAGGAAACAATTGGGGAGACAGAGTCACCCTAGAGATTAGTGATGATAAGAGAAATCATGCGGCCATGCACTGCAGCGCATGCTGTGATCGCCAGTGTACTCTCGAGGAGGACGAGTGGCTTAGAGACATGATAGTTTTACCCAAGCTAGTCTCTACCTACGAAGAAAGGAATAGCATCTTGTTACCTCCGCGGCCGGTAAAGGACCTGGATGCTATAAGGCGACGCCTGAATGAACAGCTAGGAGACAAGAGTTCGGAGTATCAGCAACATGAGAGTCCTTACCAACAACTATCAAAGGAGCCTGAGCGGCAACACTACTCCAATGCGGCACAAGGCCAACCAAGGCTTATACCAGTCATCGAGCCACCTACCCTCCCTCAACACCAGCGTACACTCTACGAGCTTTACGAAGACGAGGAGGAAAAAGTAACACGCCTGGAGCGAGTACAGGATGAACGTCATACGGCAGCAGTAGTGGCAGAAATGAGCAGCCAATGGAGAAGATAGATGGTAGAGGCCTACAGGAACTATGACCTGTACAAGCAGGCTTCTGACGCTAGCAACACTGGGAGAGGTGGCAAGCTATCCCACTATAGGATCGGCGATGGACTAACGTATGCAACGACCAGGGGTGGTCAGGATTGCCTATAAATACCTAAGGGACATGAAGTGAAAGGGATGGGACTCAGGGAGATCGTTATTGATGTGATTCACAACCGAGGATACCATAGCGCAGATAGGAACCTACGCTATGCTACAGAATACATATTCTGGCCCGAGATGAGGAAAGACTTACAAGACTATGACCGACAATGCGATGTATGCCAGAGGAATAAGGAACGCAACCAGCTACCTGAAGGAGAGGCACAGTCTATGCCAGTACCCTCAGAGATATTTACCTCGTACCCTATCGACTTCACAGGACCATTCAACAAGTCTGGAAACAACAAGTGCGATATAGTACTAGTGGTTCTCGATAGGGCGTTTGGATTCACTTGGTGTATCCCTACACATTCAAACAGTCAGGCAGTCGAGACCCTTACCCTCCTCCGGCACCATATTTTCACTCCACATGGATTACCTACATCGATTATGAGCGATGCTGACCCACGTTTTACCTCACGATTTTGGGCCCAAAGCATGAAGTCCTTGAGGATCGCACATATCAAGGGAGTACCTGGACACCACGAAACTAATAGCCAGGTTGAGAGAAAATTAGGGAACTTAAGACCACCTTAAGGAATGTTGTTAACAAGCGCCAGAACTACTGGTTACTTGGCCTTCCAGAGTTAGCAGCCTACGAGAATGCAGGACATTCTGATGTCCTGAACATGTTACCATACAAAGCAGTCTACGGACAAGATTACCCTATGCTGTCGACTATCAGAGTCAGAAACACCCAGATGCCTGCCTCCGATGACTTCCTGATCAGACACCAGGAACTGCGTAACGAGGCCTACCAATCTGTCAAGATGGCGAGATTTAAGGAGTACCAGGATGGCAGCAAGAATGACCACCCACAAACCCATTGATTTGGGCGAACGATTGTTAGTCTGGGGAGACCTGTTCAGTACAGAATCTGGTGGAAGCAAGAAACTCGAACCCAGATGGCGAGGACCCTACGAGGTGTGGGAATACCACTCCCACACACAGAACTATACAGTTAAGATGGACGCTAGGATATACCGCCGCAAGGAAGGACTATTTCATTGCTCTACAGTTAAGAGGTTCATGGAGAATGATAATGATAGTTTCCATGGTAGAGCCTATGCTAAACCAGCACCCATTCTCATTGAAGAAGTACCGGAATGAGAAGTTGAACAAGTGTTAGATCACCGCCAGCACTCTGGACGAGACCAGTTCCATATTAAATGGAAAGCTTATGCGGATTCTGAGAACAGCTGGGAGCCTGTCGAAGGGTTAGAAAACGCTATGAACCTTGTCCAGGATTGGTGGACAGACAATTGTTCGGGCGACAAGTTTCCCATCATTACGGGATATATCGAGATCGGATTCACGCCAAAGACGCCAGTTTACGGGGAGTTCGCTGATGAAGGAAAGGTGGACAATGGCTTTTGGAAACCCTATTTGGAAAGCCACTATGACGACTGCGGAGTCTCGGATGATGGCGAGATTATCAAGACCTAGTTTTGATTTTTCGCGATTACGGATATTGTTTTTTGTGTTTTTGTTTTTTGGAAACAGTTGTTTTGTTTCCGGGGTGTAACCGGTATTGGTTACTATTGCTAAGACTGACAAGGCTAACGGAAACTAGCAGGGCTAGTAAGGGGTTAGTTTGTTTTGTTATTGGTTTCAAGTATCGTTTGATACTTAGTTTGTTTTGTTATGGGTTTCAAGTATTGTTTGATACTTAGTTTGTTTTATGTTTTGTTTCATGTATCGGGATGATACATATTTTGTTTGCAGCACCGTTTAGGTACATGAGGCATTTGTTTGATTAGAGGACTTTGCAAGCGGAGCTTTGTCATGTCCGTTGATTTGAAATTAAATGGAAGAAGATTGAAAGCTTTGGAAAAGCAAGATCATATATTTAAAGACTGGCCCTCTGGAGCTTAGACAGGGCAGACTTCGACAGACAGAGTTATCAATATAGTTGGATGAGCAGTTACTTCTTTTCAGTTCGCACGAAACCACAGCAAGCAAGTCTAGGACTTAGCAATGCTGCCAATATAGTAATCGACGGCTGTTCAACAACCTGTCGAGATTTCCGCTAGTACTACTCACTTAAAGTCCCTACAATTTGGGATCTGAGTCACTATCGTTATACCTTACCGAGACGCATTCCTCTAGGTGTCTGATACCCCCAGAGAGGCGTTACAGTACTAGTACACCTCCCTGTTTTCCAAGAAGGTCTTGAGCGGACTCCTGTCGAGACCAGCTCACCCTAGTTACCAATCATTTCGCTCCCAAGAGATACCTGAAGGCACTTCACTAGAGGATCATTAGCATCTTTCTCAGGACCATAAAGTCAAGCGCTAGTACCCCACCTGCACTACCAACTGAGGATTCAGAACTATCTTCTGTAGAATGCAGCAGCAGAGAAGAAGAGGACCAAGACCAAGCCCAAGGTCTACACCAAGACTAAGACCAAGCCTAAGACCAAGAGCATGTCATATAACAGCTCCACCAAGAAATCCAATCGTAGAAAGAACCAAGCTGCGAATCTGAATCACTTTCTGATCCAGAGGACGCTCGAGTACCAGCACCCCCAGCTTCACCACCTAGACCACGCAGTCTACCAAGAGAACCCGGAGATTCAAGCCCTATACTAGATGATTTACCTAGTCCACCAAGATTACCTACTCTACCAAGTCCACCAAGCAATGCAAGCTCTACACCCATCGCCATGTCAGTCCCCTCAGAGGGAAATAATAGTCCTAAATGGCCTGCACCATTTACATTCACAGGAGAAGGAAAAGATCGAGACCAATTGAGAATCAACCCATGGTTTATCACAGTCCATCGATATATCGCCAACTTTGGCATCACTGACGATGCCCCTGAAGCCCAGTAAATATATGGAGCCTATTGCAGAGAGAAAGTCCTCGATTAACTTTACACCATATAAAGCCTCCCTAGGAGACCACCCTGTTGCTATACTTAAACAGAAATTCAAGGCCTACTTCCTTCCTTCCACATATACAGATACCATCTATGAACAGTGGCTACAAGTCAAGCAAACTACTGGCGGAAAAACAGCCCAGATTACCGATACTGTAATCAGACTTAAAACCTAGAGAGACAGTTTACCCCCAGGAACAATGTCGCACTATTCAGCGGAGCAGAGACTCCTAGATGCCATGGATAGCAAACTCAAGCGAGAAGTGAAGCCACACATCGCTTCAGATTCCTCCTTTGACCAGCTAGTAGATATAGCGGAAAAGCGAGATGCGATTGCCCACTCTACAGGGCTCTATGAAAATCGGCAAGGAAATACAATCTCTAATGCAATTTCCCAACAAGCACCCTAGCGCCCCCAGAATAACACCCTGCGAAATTAACCAAGGTTCTCCAACAATATCTCTCAGTATCCAAGAGTATCCCAGGCTGAGAAGGATCGGCGCAGAAGAAACAATGACTATTACTATTGTGGAAAACATGGACACTACTCTGATAAATGCTTTGAGAAGAAGAAGCTTAGGAGCATCCAGCAGTGATGAAATGGAGGCCATGGTGGAACCAGGAGAGCCCAAAGTGTCAGAAGCACATACCACACCCCGGAAGACGATCCCAATGCAAAGGAACCAGTCACAGTTACCACAAACCATGCAGGACCTAGAGGCTCTCAATCTCAAGCCCTAGAACCATATATCACCGTCAATGGCGACAAAGCAAAGACATTATTCAATCCAGGAACCACAGGGGACAACCTGATATCAGGAAAGTTTGTCACCACCCACCAAATAACTACTAGAGACCTCGAGACTCCTATCCACCTGAAGATGAGTGTTAAAGGATCACGCTCAGCAATCAACTATTTTTAAAAGCCTGTCATACAGATTGACAAGGAAAGCGGCAATATCTCTACTGCCCTAGTCTGTTCCCTGTACAACTATGATATCTTCCTAGGAATGCCTTACCTTACTGCATACCATGCTGTAATAGATTGCGGAAAATCTATTATCACCTTCCCTGACAAAGGAATCACCTTGACCTGCAAGAAACCAACTAATGCACGATTTTCAGCCATGAATGAAGCTGATGCACCAGACTTCATTTCCGAGTTTCCTACAGTTTTCGGTAGTAAGAAAACAGCGGAATTACCACCATGGAGCGATGTCAACCACCACATCCAGCTGAAAGACACAATTTCGGACCATAAACCGAGATTCTTCACATTTACTGACAAGATCATGCAAGTGTACAGAGCATCAATCAAAGACTGGAAAGCCAAAGGAATCATTTACCCAAGCGAGGCACACAACCCAGTCAACATATTCCCAAAGCTGAAACCCAATAGCAAAATCAGACTGCTTGCAGACCTTGTCCCCTTTAACGATATTACTATCAAGGACTATAGAGTGATTCCCAACCAAGCTATAATACTTAGCACTGTTGCTAGAGCAAAGTTCAGATCCACCATAAACCTAGCAAATTGGTACTTCCAAATTCGAGTTCTCCCCAGCGATGAGAACTACAACACTATCAAGACACCCTTGGGATCCTTTGCATGCAGAGTTATGCTGCAAGGAGATGCCAACGCCCCTGCTACAGCTATTAGAGTTATAGAGTTTGTCCTAAATGTATATATTGGAAAATTTGTTTATGCATACATGGATGACATTACTATCCACTTGGAAACAGTTGCGAACAATATTTCGCATATCAGATTAGTTTTAGGAAGACTGAAGCAGCGCCGAATCAAATCATCGCTAGCCAAGTGCAAATTCTTCGTTACCAAGCTCTCACTCCTAGGATATGTTATAGGTGGGAGAGGAATTCATGCAAACCGTGAAAAAATTCGATTCATCCAAGACTGACCCACACCAAAATTGAAAGAGGATGTTCAGACCTTTATTAGAGTTGTGATATATCATGCTCAGTTCCTTCCACACCTTGCCTACACCACTTCCCACCTCTCATACCTAATTTCCCAAGATGTGTTTGAATGGCGACCCTGGATGAGGAAGCCTTAAAACAGGTTAAGCGCCAGGCCAAAGAGACAATTCCGCGCCACCCCATCTCATATGAGAGATCAGCGGATCCAATATACCTCATTACTGACGACTCTAAGGTTGGATCAAGAGCATGGGTTATCCAAGAACCCTCCCCTCAGAAAGCATACCCTGCCGCTTTCCACAATAGAAAGTTTGCCACTAGTCAGCTGCACTACCCTGTTCATGAATTGGAACTTTTGGCGATTGTGGATGCCATTGAGGCATTCCATCCAATACTATATGGCACCAAGTTCACTGTTGTGTCTGACAACAAGGCACTATCCTTTTTCATGAAGCAGACTGACCTACCTTACCGCCAAACTAGATGGCTTATATTCCTGCAATCTTATGATTTGGATATCATACACAGACCTGGCAAATACAATGTCCATGCAGATGCACTATCAAGGATCTATCAAGACACCCTTGCTGAAGAAGACCAAATACTCGAAGACCCTCGAGCTTGCAACCAATGCCATACAAGGTTGAGAAATCGTCGAGACCTCCACCTATCTCAGCAACCCTCAAGAGCCATCCCATACCACAGTACTTATTGAGTGAGCTAAAGCTCAACTGTCAGACCTTGCGGCGAGAATTAACAATCCTCGTGGAGTTATGGACCAACCACTGGATCCAGATGCTATCACTAACTGCTTTAGACGAATCCATGATTCTATAACCCAATTAGAATCCCTTACAGCAACTACCTCCGCTGATATCACCCCCAGCAGCACACCTACAGAACCTGACGAGCAGCCCACACCAGTCCCTCATCGACCTCCAGTCAATGAACTAGACCGACTTCTAGAATCTAATAGACACAGAGCCATGCACTGGACTGCCTATATCTGGAACGAATGCCAAACCCACATGAATGGAAAGAATACTGAATACTTTCCCTCAGGTTCTCGCGCTATTCCAGGACCCTTGGCTCTTTACTCTTCCTTCAACTTTGTCTCCCCTCATCATCCCTAGCGCAGATCAGAGTACACATGGGCTGTTTCTCCTCCCCTCCACGATGATGATAGCTACCCAGTCTTTCATAAAGTTATTGATAAGGGAAAAGAAATAGAAATACCGGATATCGATCAAAGGTGGGACCTACCTACCCCAGAAACACCTGTCGATTATGAAGACTGCTTCTTTGATCAGCCCTCTTCTCAGCTTGACCTTCGCGCTTTTCAGCTTACCAACTACATAAAAGGAAAGTGGTACTCTAGCATTCGAAATGCTACCCTGAAAGACCCTCGCCTTGAGGTAGTTACCAAGGCTATCGACCACCCTGACTGGCTCTTATATGATGGAGTTCTCGTCAGAAAAGGGAAGGATGACAGTAGAGACTGTCCTTATGTCCCCTATGAAGCAAGCTCTCAAGGTACTAACATCAGAAGCGAAATTGTGCGCATTACCCATGAACAAATGGCACATATGGGTTGGCAGAAATGTAATGAATATGCTTCAAGACACTTCTACTGGCTCTCCATGAGGAACGATTTCAAAGACTATGTCCGGAGATGCCACCTATGCCAGCTCATCAAGCAACCTACCACTGTCCGTGAAGGATCAGTCACCCCCCTCCCTGTTCTCAGGCAGCTATTCACGTCTCTTGCAAACAACTTTGCAGGACCCTTCCCTAGCGCTTCGAAGCTTGAACTGATCATGGTTTTCTTGGATCGATTCAGTGGCTTTACCTACCTCTCACCAGTCTCACTGAACATCACAGCTATCGAAACAGCACACAGTCTTATCAAGCGAGTGTTCTCCATTCATGGTTTCCCTACCTCCCTAGTCTCAGACAGGGGCCCCAAGTTTACCTAACGCTTTTAGACACAGCTTATGGCAAATCTTAATGTTGATCTCAATATGGCTACACCTTACCATCACCAGACCAATGGACAGACTGAGCGCAGAATCAGACCTGTCCGCCAATGCCTTGGGAACTAGTTCAACCCTAAAGGTACCTAGTGGGTTCGCCACCTACCTCATGCCCAGACTGCAATCAATGCAACTCCTAGGGTTAGCACAGATCTCTCCCGCTTCGAAATCACCTTTGTCAGACTACCAAATCTACTCCCAAGTGTAAGAGTTCTCCCCACTTCAGTACCTACAGCAGACGAGATTGCTTCACAGATCATGAAGAACCAACAACTTGCCAGAGATGCACTCAAGAAGGCCAGAGGATGCCAATCTACCACCAGCGAAAACAGAAGAAATGATAGACCCCCAATCATCCCTAACGAAACTGAAGTTATCCTCAAGTCAGCATCCTATGTCCATAAGGCTGGACGAAATCACAAGCTAGTTGGACCATGGTTAGGACCATTCTCAGTGAGCGAAGGACCTGATAGACATAATAACTACAAACTCATACTCCCTCCAGTGATGGTAGGAATCCACCCATGGATCCATCACAGCCATCTTCGCATTTACCTAAGACCCAACCCCTTCCTGTCCCAAGGAACACCAGAACCCAATATCCAAAGAACCTGTCACCATCGATACTGGTGGACAAGAGTAATGGGAAATTGAAAGGATACTCAAAGATCGAATCTATCGCAGAAAGAGACAATTCTTAATCTATTTGAAAGGCTATGACGAAATTGAAGCAGAATTGGAATCCCTCTATAACCTAGAAGGCGCTAGCACCCTCATCAGAACCTACTAGTTCGATACCTACAATTAATCTATACCTTTAAGAATCCCTTGGTCCCATGGCGAGACTTTCTCTGCCTGGACCCTTCAGAAACCAGACTATTCCTCCCTCTCACCTGAGCTTGACCCCGACGGATTTTGGAAATCTCTCCAAGACTCAGACTACTCAGAATCCGTTACCAGCACAACACTCTCCACCTTGGAAGAATCTGTGAAGGAAGGCCTACTTCTTCATGGTATTGTCTTCGCTACAATGGGGCTAATAAAGGTGTAAGTTCCTGACACCAGTGAGGGCTATATGTTTACTGCTTAAGTTATATGTTTTGAAATAGAGTGGAATGCTCCAAAGGCGGGTTGGGCATTAAGCCCTTCTGGATATTCCTTATTGTTTTGTTTGTATTATTTTTTTTAAGGGGAATGTAATGGAATCCTACTATGTTTCTACTATTACTACTGACTGGATTTTGGTGATTACTTATTTGGGTTTATACCTGATAAGCGCTGCTATCTGGTTGTCCCTTCCTAGTTGGTTATGACTTCCTAACTGCTTATTCTTTCCTTGTTACGCTTATCACTACCCCTCCTTGCTTCTACTCATTTGGGTATCGCCATCCTCCTGCTATACCTACTGGATTTATATAGTAGTAGCAATCTTTTGTTCCTTCCTGTTTGGATTCCATTACTTATTTTGTAATCCTTCCTGTCGCTTCTAACCCTCTGTTATCAAAATATGGTTACCTTGTTATGCTTCCTCTGTTACCATGTTGTTGGACAGGATGTTTGCACTTTTATTTAGTTTTCAAAACTACAATCTTTTGTATTTAAAGAGCATGCAAATCCCTTAAGGATTCAGACTCTCAAGCCTTACAGGACTATCATATTTAATACTACAAGTTGAACGGTCACTCTATCAGTTCCATACCTTTTACCTTGTCTATTGAAGACCAATCTATCAATGCTCCTCCCCCTATCCTTATAGTATCTTTATAGTCCCTTAGGGATTATTAAGATACTTGGGAGTAGGTTATACTAACCCACGTTTTACCTCATGATTCTGAACTCAAAGCATGAAGTCTTTGGGTTAGGAGCATATCAATGCCGTACCTGGACACCACGAAACCAATGGCTAGGTTGAGAGGAAGATTAGAGAACTTGAGACTGCCTTAAGGAATGTTGTTAACAAGCGACAGAATAACTGGTTATTTGCGCTTCCCGAGTTAGCAGGTTATGAGAATGTAGGACATTCTTAAATCCTGAACATGTCAACATACAAAGCAGTCTATGATGGAGATTACCCTATGCTGTCGGCTATTAGAGTCAGAAACACCCAGAGGCCTGGCTCTGATAATTTGCTGAACAGACACCAGGAATTCCGAAATGAGTCCTATCAATCTGTCAATAGGGAGAGTTTTAGGAGTACCATGATGGCAGCAAGAAGAATGACCACCCACAAACCCTTTGATGTGGGCGAACGATTGTTAGTCTAGGGAGACCTATTGCTATGGAATCCGGAAGAAGCAAGAAGCTGTAACCTAGATGGCGAGGACCCTTCGAGGTTTTTGAATACGATTCCTATACACAGAACTACACAGTCAAGATGGATGTTAGGATTTACCGGCGCAATGAAGGATTATTTCATTACTCTACAGTTAAGAGGTTCATAGAAAATGATGATAATAGGTTCTCTGACAGGGCCTATGCGAAACCAGTGCCCATTCTGGTTGAAAAGGTACCGGAATGGAAAGTTGAGCAACTGTTGTGATCACCGCCAGCATTATGGACGAGAGCAGTTCCATATTAGGTGGAAAGGTTATACGGATTATGAGAACAGCTGGAAACCTGTTGAGGGATTGGAGAATGCTGTGAACCTTGTGCAGGAATGGTGGACAGATAACTGTCCAGACGACGTATTTCCTATCATTAGAGGATATATCGAGATTGGATTTACGCCAAAGACACCAGCCTAAGGAGAGTTTGCTGATGAATGAAAGGTGGACGATGGATTTTGGAAACCGTACATGGAGACTGACTATGACGACTCTCGTGTCTCAGAATATGGCAAGGTAATCAAGTCTTGGTTTTGATTTTGATTTTCATGTTTAGGGAAATTGATTTATGGTTTTTGTTTTTAGAAACAGATGTTTTATTTCCTGGGTGTAACCGGTATTGGTTACTATTGTTAAGGCTGATAAGGCTAACAGAAACTAGCAGGGCTAGCAAGGGGTTAGTTTGTTTTATGATTGGTTTCAAGTACAGTTTTGATACTTAGCTTGTTTTATGTTGGGTTTCATGTATCAGGACGATACAGATATATTTTAGGTTTTGTTTTATGAATCGGGATGATACATATTTTGTTTGCTGTAGCGTTTAGGTGCATGAGGCATTAGTTTTATTATAAGGATTTTGTAACCGGTATTGGTTACTATTGGTAAGGCTGACAAGGCTAACAGAAACTAGCAGGGCTAGTAAGGGGTTAGTTTGTTTTGTTATTGGTTTCAAGTATCGTTTGATACTTAGTTTGTTTTATGTTGGGTTTCATGTATCAGGCTGATACCCGATATGTTTTATGTTTTGTTTCATGTATCAGGATGATACATATTTGGTTTGCAGTACCGTTTAGTTGCATGAGGCATTTGTTTGATTGGAGGACTTTACAAGTGTAGCTTGGTTATGTCCGTTGATTGGAAATCAAATGGAAGAAGATGGAAAGCTTTGGAAAAGCGAGATCATGTATTTAAAGACTGCCCCTCTGCAGCTTAGACAGGGTAGACTACGACAGACTGAGTTTTCAATATACTTGGTTGAGCAGTTAATTCTTTTCAGTTCGCACGAAACCACAGCAAGCAAGTCTAGGACTTAGCAAAAGCTGGCGATATAGTAATCAATGGCTGTTTGACAATCTATGGAGATCTCCAGTAGCTATCACTCACTTGAAGTCCCGACAGTTTGGGATCTGAGTTCGTTATCGTTATACCTTACCGAGACACATCCCTTTAGTGCCTGATACACCCATGAGGCATTATATTTTTTTGACTTCAACAAGTAGTTGAGTTAGAAGCAGGCAGAGGTTAGGAAACCTCAGGCTTGCAAACAGTTGCTCAGAATAGGTGACGAGCAACTTCAGATGAGGTCAGGTAAGCAGATCCTGCGACAGGAACTTAACAAAAAGAAAGGCAGTCTGAGCACCAAAGGCGAACAATCTACGGCATCTAGCTTCCAAGTAGACGAAGCAGGAAGACAGTTATCCTGAGACCAAGCAAAGCAATTGCTAGCAGAATCAGCAGGGAACTTGCCAATCAGAAAGCGAGAACTTCACGAGAGTTCCCCGGTACACCAAAGGGATTGAAAGGAAAGCAAGTAGCAACACCCAAAGATGATACAAGCAGCTCAGACAGCGAAGTGAGCTCAGATAGCTCTAGTGATTCAGACAATATGTCGAATCCAGGCACTAGTAATGTGCCAGTAGCTAGAGAGCCAACACCAGCAACTACAGCGAAGCTTAGCATCAAGGTTCCTACACCAAAGAAGTTCAGTGGTGAAGGAGAGAACCTTACACCAGAAGCGTTCGCTCGTTGGTACCAGTCAGTCCAGTTATACCTAAGACTACAGGGAGTCAACTCCAAAACAGACGGAGCGGGACACTATTGGATACTGTACACATAAGGGAGAGCTCAAGAAGCTGCTTTCCCGGCGGCAGAAAACTATGGCGAAGACTTAACCAGAGATCAGCTTATTGATTGGGTAAGAGAACGATTCCAGTCATCCCGACAGAAGGATGACCTTTACAAATGATTCCACAAGATTGAGCAAGTCAAGAATGGGAAGACATAGTGCATTACAGCGGTGGCTACAGACCTGTTGATGTACCGATCACGACAACCAGAAGGCACAATATCCGAATATGCCTTCATCTAAAGGTTCTTCCAATGTATGCAGACTAAGCTAAGGAGAGATGTCGAAACATGGTATGATTCAAGTGAAACAATCCAGACCACGATAGCCTATGCAGAAAGAGTCGATGCAATCCTCCATGATACAGGAGCCTATGGAAAGGATAAGCAGAAAGATCGATACAAGGAAGACAACTCCAAGAAGGACAACCAACCCCAATGGCGGAAAAAGGAATCTAGCAAAACAAAGACTGCAAGAGAAAAAGGAGCCTGCTTTACCTGCAGTGGTAAAGGACATATGGCAAAGGATTGTCCCAACAAAAACGACAAAGGCAAAGGAAAGACAGTCAAGAAGGAGACATCATCGAATCGAGTTAAAGAAGCCAGCAGCGAAGATGAGGTATATGTCAATGCCTTAGAGGTCAAGACCAATGCATCAGCACAGAACACGCTACCCAAGGGTAATAAGAGTCACACAGAATTGGAAGGAACGATCCTGATTAATGGCAAACGAGCAAGAGTCCTATTTGATACAGGAACAATAGGGACAGACCTATTAAGTGCAATCTTTGTCACTACACATAGAAATCCATGTACCTAAATGGCAACTCTTGCAACCATTCATATGGCTATGAATGGGTCACGATCTGAATCCCAGAAAGAATGCAACGTCAGCATAGCAATTGGGAAGATGAAGACTACTGGAAATAAAATGATGGTGGGGAACTTAGCCAAGTACGATGCCTTGATTGGAATGCCATTCCTATCACGAAACAAAGCATCTGTCGAATGTGGAAAGCTGTAGATTCACTTTCCTGACCACAAGATATGGGTCAATTGCACGCCAACAAGTGCCAGAATTCGAGCAGCTATGACAAGCACACAAGAGATAATGGAACAATACCCTAAGGTATTCCCAGATCCGATTCCTGAAAGGTTGCCACCTTTAAGGAATATCAACCATCGAATCAGATTAAAGGATACAGAGAATCTGAAGACGATGCCAATATACTCAGTACCAGAAAAGTACGAGATTCGACTCAAGGCATGGCTGGACCAGATAGTGAGAAGGAGTTATTGAAAGAGCCGAAGTGCCAGGAGCAGCACCAATGTTTGTATAAGTCAAAGGGAAGACTGAAGGCAGGATCAGATGTCTAGCGGACCTTACAGCAAGAAATGACTATACTCAGAAGGATGATGAACCTGTTCCAAACCAAAGGAGATTACTAAATGCACTAGCAAGGGCGCGATATAGGAGCAAGATTGACCTAAGCGACGCCTATTTTCAAACCAGAGTGCACCCGGACGATGTTAAATATTACAGTTTCAAAACACCCTTTGGAGGTTTCGTCAGCAAAGATATTTTACAAGGAGACATGAATGCACCAGGTACATTTATGAGTGTAACGGAATCCTATTATGTGTCTACTATTACTACTGACTTGAAGTTGGTTATTACTTTTTGGGGTTTATACCTGATAAGCACTACTATTTGGTTGTCCCTTCCTACTTGGATATGACTACCTAACTGGTTATTCTTTCCTTGTTTCGCTTATCACTACCCCTCCTTGCTTCTACCCAGTTCGGTATCACTATCCTCATGCTATACCTACTGGATTTGAATAGTAGTAGCGATCTCTGGTTCCTTTCTGTTTGGATTCCATTACTTGTTTTGTTAGCTCCATCCTGTCGCTTTTAACCCTCTGTTTTCGGAATATGGTTACCTTAGTATGCTATCTCTGTTGGCTTGTTGTTGGACAGGATGTTTGCGCTTTTGTTTAGTTTTCCTAGCTACAATCTTTTGTATTTAAGGAGCCTGCAATCCCTTAAGGATTCAAACTCTCAAGCCTCACATGACTATCATCTTTAATACTACAAGTTGAGCGGTCACTCTATTAGTTCCATACCTTTTACCTTGTCTATTGAATACCTATCCATCGACGCTTCTCCCCCAATCCTAATAGTATCTTCAGGGTCCCTTTGGGATTCTCGAGATACTTGGGAGTAGGTTACATTTTTTGACCTAGACTCAAGTATACCTTTGATCTTAGGCAGAGGACTGATCACCCTTCGCCTACCTTGACCTTGCAGTACTAGTACACCTCCCTGTTTCCAAGAAGGCCTAGAGCGGACTCCTGGCGAGACTAGCTCACCCTAGCTAGCAACCATTTCGCTTCCAAGAGATACCAGATGGCACTTTACTAGAGGATCAGTAGCATCCTCCTCAGGACCCCAAAGTCAAGCGCCAGTACCCCCACCTGCACCACCATCAGAGGACTCAGAACTATCTTCAGTAAATAGCAGCAGCAGCGAAGAAGAAGACCAAGACCAAGCCCAAGACCACGCCCAAGC
>QFET01010408.1:0-15819 GCA_003316355.1 Tuber calosporum | reverse complement strand
AGGGGGGAGAGCGTTCCCTTGGAGTTCGCCAGTGGATGAGTTCAGTTTTGGGGAAGGAGAAGGAGACTCCAAGTGGGGTAGCCTTCCTGCAGAGGCGGGTGTAATAATGTTGAAGAAGCTGTGTGTTCCTCCGGTATGACCCAGACCCAATAGTGACAGTAAAATCATCAACATTCAAAAACATAATCCCCTTTGGGATAGACAAGTACAGGGAAGAAACATAAATTAAAAATAACAAAGGAGAGATAGGGTGCCCTGGGGGGCGCCCACTTGAACAGGCAAGAAAATATTAGGGAAGCATTGAAAAATCAAGCGGCATTTGCGGTCAGTCAAGCCCTTAACTACGGGGGACTACTAACTATTTATACACCTTTCCCGGTACTTATGTTAGCCATATTTAAGAAGTATCTTTCATAGACTTCAACCATTGTCTGGCAAGTGCGAACACAGCTTGACCCTGAAGATGTAAGGCCTCACTACAGCAATTTATCCCCTAGTCAATCTGTTTCTCTGAGGGTGTCAAGCACTCCACC
Organism: Tuber calosporum; assembly: GCA_003316355.1. Lineage (NCBI taxonomy): Eukaryota > Fungi > Ascomycota > Pezizomycetes > Pezizales > Tuberaceae > Tuber > Tuber calosporum. The sequence continues at coordinate 15,286 of QFET01010408.1, read as the reverse complement.
AGTAGATTGCCTTCGATCTCTTTGCCAAATGAACTAAGTTCAAGTTGATGCCGCCCGTTTGCGAACATCTTATGGAATACCAGGTGATCAGTCTGGAGGGCCGTCTTTCTTGCATATATGCACTCATGTGCAGATGCATTCGGATTATCAAGAATGTAGAATACGTAATAGATCCTCTTGGAAAAATTACTCTATCATCTTTCACCGAGGCTGAGTAGGTCTGGATACGATTCTACTTCTTGCCAGTGTGGGTTGTAGTCAGTATAGTCACCTCCCGGCGCTATACACCATCACATCTTTTAGACTTGAAAGTCCAGTACTATATCCCTTATGTGTAACACCCCCATTTAAGCTGCATGTCTTTGGAATCATAGATGATACAATTGATCACCATTATCATATCATGTTTACAAAAGGACAAAAAGGTAAATGTGCAAATCAGGTTATATTGATCCTACATTGCATTTACACTGTTAGGTCAGGCCTTCAGCTAATAGTTACTCTTTGGGCCAATAGCTGTGGAGGCCAAAACAAGAATAAAACGATGCTTCAGTACCTAAGTTGTCTGGTAGCTATACTGTAACAGAATTCTACTATGTTTCTACTATTACAACTGACTTGATGTTGGTTATTACTTGTTTGGGTTATACCTGATAAGCGCGACTATTTGGTTGTCCTTTCCTACTTGGTTATGACTTCCTAACTGGTTATTCTTTCCTTGTTTCGCTTATCACTACCCCTCCTTGCTTCTACCCATTTGGGTATTGCTATCCTCCTGCTATACCTACTGGATTTGTAAACTATTAGCAATCTCTTGTTCCTTACTGTTTGGATTCCATTACTTGTTTTGTTAGCCCCATCCTGTCACTTTTAATAATCTGTTTTCTGAATTTGGTTACCTGGGTATGCTGCCTGTGTTAGCATTTTTGTTGAACAGGATGTTTGCGCTTTTGTTAAGTTTTCCTAGCTACAATCTTTTGTATTTAAAGAGCCTGCAATCCCTTAAGGATTCAGACTCTCAAACCTCACAGGACTATTATCTTCAATACTACAAGTTGAACGGTCACTCTATTAGTTCCATACCTTTTACCTTGTCTTTTGAAGACCTATCCATCGACGCTTCTCCCCCTATCCTAATAGAATCTTCAGAGTCCCTTTGGGATTCTCGAGATACTTGGGAGTAGGTTAAATTTTTTGACCTAGACTCAAGTATACCTTTGATCTTCAGCAGAGGACTGATCACCCTTCGCCTACCTTGACCCTGCAGTACTAGTACACCTCCCTGTTTCCAAGAAGGCCTTGAGCGGACTCCTGGTGAGACCAGCTCACCCTAGCTAGCAACCATTTCACTTCCAAGAGATACCAGAAGGCACTTCACTTGAGGATCAGTTGCATCCTTCTCAGTACCCCAAAGTCAAGCACCAGTACCCCCACCTGCACCATCATCTGAGGATTCAGAACTATCTTTAGTAGATAGCAGTAGCAGCGAAGAAGAGGACCAAGACCAAGCCCAAGCCCAAGACCAAGCCCTAGCCCAAGCTCCACACCAAGAGCAAGACCATGTCCAAGAACAAGTCCAAGAACAGCTCCACCAAGAAGTCCAAGCCAAGAAAGAACCAAGCTCAGAATCAGAATCAGATTCCAGTTCAGAGGACGCTCCAGAACCAGCACCCCCAGCTTCGCCACCTAGACCACCTAGTCTACCAAGAGAACCCTGAGAACCAAGCCCTGTACCAGACAATTTACCAAGTCCACCAAGACCCCCTAGTCCACCTAGTCCACCAAGCAATCCAAGCCCTGCACCCATCGCCATGTCAGTCCCACCAGAGGGAAACAACTGTCCTAAATGGCCTGCACCATTTACATTCACCGGAGAAGGAAAAGATCGAGACCCATTGAGAATCAACTCATGGTTCAACACAGTCCATGGATACATCGCCAGCTTTGGCATAAGTGACGATGCCCCTGAAGCCCTGCAATACTATGGAGCCTATTGCAGAGAGAAAGCCCTCGATAAATTCACCCAATATGAAGCATCCCAAGGAGACCACACAGTTGCTGGACTCAAACAGAAATTCGAGGCCTACTTCTTTCCTTCCACATCTACAGATACCATCTATGAACAGTGGCTACAAGTCAAGCAAACTACCGGCGGAAAAACAGTACCAATTACTGATAATGTAAACAGACTTGAAACCTTGAGAGACATTCTCCCACCAGGAACAATTTCGGACTACTCAGCGAAGCAGAGGCTCCTAGATGCTATGGATATCAAACTCAAGCGAGCAGTGAAACCACACATCACTACCGATACCTCCTTTGACCAGCTAGTGGAGATAGCGGAAAAACAAGATGCAATTGCCAACTCTATAGGAATCTATGGAAATCGTCAAGGAAATGCAACATCTAATGCAGTTTCCCAACAAGCACCTAAGCGCCCCCAGAACAACACCCCGCGAAATCAACCAAGGTTCTCTCACAACACCTCTCAGCATCCAAGAGTATCCCAGGCTGAGAAGGACCGGCGCAGGAGAGACAATGACTGATACTATTGTGGAAAACATGGACACTACTCTGATAACTGCTTTGAGAAGTAGAAGCTTAGGAGCATCCAGCAGCGAGGAAATGGAGGCCCTGGCGGAACCAGGAGACCCCAGAATGTCAGAGGAACATACCACACCCAGGAAGACGATCCCAATATGAAGAAGTCATTCACAGTTACCACAAACCATGCAGGACCTAGTGGAACTCAATCCCAAGCCCTCGAAGCATACATCACAGTCCATAGCCACAATGCAAAGGCAATATTCGCTACTGAAACCACAGGAGACAACTTGATATCAGGAAAGTTTGTCACTACCCACCAAATCCCTACCAGAGACCTCTAGACTCCTATCAACCTGAAGATGGCAGTTAAAGGATCACGCTCAGCAATCAACTATGTGGCTAAGCCTGTCATTTAGATTGACAAGGAAAGCAGCGATCTCTCTGAAGCCCTGGTCTGTTCCCTGGACAACTATGATATCATCCTAGGAATGCCTTACCTTACCACCCACCATGCTGTAATAGATTGCGGAAAATCCATTATCACCTTACCTGAGCAGGAATTACCTTGACCTGCAAGAAAGTAACATATAAACGATTTTCAGCCATGAATGAAGCAGATGCCCCTGACTTCATTTCTGAGTTTCCTACAGTATTCCCTGGCAAGAAGACAGCGGAATTACCACCCTTGAGAGATCTCAACCACCACATCCAGCTGAAAGATAAAGGTTCAGACCATAACCCGAGATTCTTCATATTCTCTGACAAGATCATGCCAGCATACCGAGCATTAATCGAAGACTGGAAAGCAAAAGGAATCATCTACCCAAGCCAAGCACACAACCCAGTCAACATATTTCCAAAGCTGAAACCCAATGGTGAAATCAGACTGCTTGCTGACCTTGTACCCAGAAACGATATTACAATCAAGGACCATGAAGTGATTCCCAACCAAGCCATGATAATCAGAACTGTTGCCTGAGCACAATTCAGATCTACCATAGACCTAGCAAATTGGTACTTCCAAATTCGAGTTCTTCCTAGCGATGAGAAATACTATACCATCAAGACACCCTTTGGATCCTTTGCATGCAGAGTTATGCTGCAAGGAGATGCCAACGCCCCTGCTACAGCTATGAGAGTTATAGAGTTTATCCTAGATAGATTTATTGGAAAATTCGTTTGGGCATACATAGATGACATTACCATCTACTCAGAAACTGTTGAGGACCATATTTCGCACATTAGATCAGTCTCAGGAAGACTGAAGCAGCACCAGATCAAAGCATCGCCAGCCAAGTGCAAATTCTTCGCCACGAAGATCTACCTCCTAGGACATGTTATAGATGAGAGAGGAATTCATGCAAACCCTGAAAAAATTTGATCCATCCAAGACAGGCCCACACCAACCTCGAAAAAAGCAGTTCAGACCTTTATTCGAGTTGTGATATATCATGCACAATTTCTCCCACACCTTGCATCCACTAATGCCCCCCTCTCAGACCTAATTTCCGAAGAAGTGTTTGAATGACGACCCCTGCATGAGGAAGCCTTCAAACAGGTTAAGCGCCTGGCAGAGGATACAATTCCACTTCGCCCCATCTCATATGAGACATCAGCTGATCCAATATACCTCATTACTGACGCCTCTAAGGTTGGATCAGGAGCATGGGTTGGACAAGGACCCTCTCCTGAGAAAGCATACCCTGCCGCATTGCACAGCAGAAAGTTTGCAACAAGTCAGATGCACTACCCTGTCCATGAATTGGAACTTTTGGCGATTGTGGATGCCATTCAGACATTCCATCCGATTCTGTATGGCACCAAGTTCACTGTTGTGTCTGACAACAAGGCACTATCCTTTTTCCTGAAGTAGACAGACCTACCTTACCACTAAACTAGATGGCGCATGTTTCTGCAATCTTATGATTTCGATATCATAGACAGACCTGGCAAAGACAATGTCCTTGCAGATACACTATCAAGGATCTATGAAGACACCCCAGCTAAAGAAGAGCAAATACTCAAAGACCCTACAGAGAAGAAACCTATAAAGACCCCCTCCTACGCCATGAATAGTGTATCAAGACACTACCTCAGCATCGCCCAAACCCAAGACCCCTCCTCTGCACTCACTCTTCAAGTACCATCTCGCATTCTTACTCCTGAACACTACTCCATGTGGAATTCACATCATGGCACCAGCTCAGACCCTTCCAGCTCCCAAGAAGCAAGTCACCACCCAGATACTGTTGAACAAGCCATGGACAAAGCAGCAGATACCCTTGAGCTTGTAAAATTGTCGAGACCTCCTCCTATCTCATCAACCCTCAAGAGCCATCCCCAGCCACAGTACTTATTGAGTGAGCTAAAGCTCAACTGTCTTGCCTTGCGGCTAGAATTAACAATCCTCCAGGAGATATGGACCAACCATTGTATCCAGATGCTATCACCAACTGCTTTAAACGAATCCATGATTCTATCACCCAACTGGAATCCCTTGCAATCACCAACTCCGGAAATATCACCCCCAGCAGCACACTTACTAAACCTGACCCTGAGCCCAAACCAATCCCTCCTCCTCCCCCAGGCAATGATCTGGACCGATTTCTTGAATCTAATAGAGACAGAGCCATGCACTAGACTGCCTGTGTCTGAGACGAATGCCAAACACACATAAGTGGAAAGAATAGAGGATACTTTCCCTCAGGATCTCGTGATATTCCAGGACACTTGCCTCTTTACTCTTCCTCCAACTTTGTCTCCCCTCATCATCCCAAGCGCAGAGCGGAACACAGATGCGCTGTTCCTCCCCCCCTCCATAATCATGATGGCTACCCAGTCTTTCATACAGTTATTGATAAAGGAAATGAAAGAGAAATACAGGATATCGACCAAGGATGGGACCTACCTACCCTTGTAGCACCTGTCAATTATGCGGACTGCTTCCTTGATCAGCCCTGTTCACAGATTGACCTTCGAGCTTTTCAGCTTACCAACTACATGTAGGGAAAGTGGTATAACAGCATTCGAAATGCTACCCAGAATGACCCTCTCCATGAGGTAGTTACCAAGGTTATCGATCATCCTGACTGGCTCTCATATGATGGTGTTCTTGTCAGAAAGGGGAAGGATGACAGTAGAGACTGCCCTTATGTCCCCTATGAAGCAAGCTATCAAGATGCTAACATCAGAAGCGAAATTGTGCGCATTACCCATGAACAAATTGCACATATGGGTTGGCAGAAATGTTTTGAATATGCTTCAAGACACTTAAACTGGCTCTCCATGAGGAACGATTTTAAAGACTATGTCCGCAGATGTCACCTATGTCAACTCAACAAGCAACCTACCACTGTCCCTGAAGGATCAGGCACCCCCCTCCCTGTTCCCAGACAGTCATTCTCGTCTCTTGCAATTGACTTGGGAGGACCTTTCCCAAGCGATTCCAAACTTGAACTCATCATAGTTGTCTTGGATTGATTCAGGGGCTTTACCTACCTCATACCAGTCTCCCAGAACATCACAGCGGTCGAAACAGCACCCACCCTCATTGAGCGAGTCTTCTCCATTCACAGTTTCCCTACCTCCCTAGTCTCTGATAGAGACCCCAAATTTACCTCACGCTTTTGGACACAGCTTATGGCCAACCTTAATGTTGATCTCAACATGGCAACAGCTTAGCATCATCAGACCAATGGACAGACTGAGCGCAGAATCAGAACTGTTCCCCAATGCTATAGGAACTATGTCTGCCCTACAGGAACCAAGTGGGTTCGCCACCTACCTCATGTCCAGACTACAATTAATGCAGCTTCCAGCGATAACACAGAGCTCACCCCCTTCAAAATCACCTTTGGCAGACTACCAAACCTCCTCAACAGCGTCAGAGTTCTCTCCACTTCAGTACCAGCAGCAGATGACATTGCTTCCTGGATCATGAAGAACCAGAAACTCGCCAGAGATGCCCACATGAAGGCCAGAGCACGCCAAACTACCTTCAGCGAAAACCGAAGAAAGGATGGACCACCAATTATCCCTAACGAAACTCAAGTCATCCTCAAGTCAGAACCCTATGTCCTAAAGGTTGACGAAACCACAAACTAGTTGGACCATGGTTAGGACCCTTCTCAGTGAGCGAAGGACCTGACAGACACAATAACTACAAACTCATACTTCCCCCAGTGATGGCTGGAATCCACCCATGGATCCATCGCAGCCATCTTCGCATTTACCTATGACCAAACCCCTTCGCCTTCCCAGGAACACCTGAACCCATATCCAAAGAGCTGGTCACCATCGATGCTAGTGGACAAGAGCAATGGCAAATAGAAAAGATCCTCAAATATCGAATCTATCGCAGAAAGAGACAGTTCTTGATCCACTTGAAAGGCTATGACGAAATCGAAGCAACATGGGCACCCCTCTAGAACCTAGAAGGCACCAGCACCCTCATCAGATCCTACAGGTTCGATACCTATAATAAATCTATACCTTTCAGACTCCCTTGGTCCCATGGCGAGACTTTCTCTTCCTGGACACTACAGAAACCGAACTATGCCCCCCTCTCACCTGAGCTTGACCCTGACGGATTTTGGAAACCCCTTCAAGACTCAGACTACTCAGAATCCGAGACCAGCGCAACACTCTCCACCTTGGATGAATCTGAGATGGAAAGCTAACTGCTTTTTGGTATTGTCTTCGGAACTATGTGGCTAATAAAGGTGTACGGTCCTGACACTAGTGATGGATATATGTTTACTGATAAGATTATATGTTTTGAAATTGAGTGGAATGCTCCAAAGGCGGGTTGGTCATTAAGCCCTTTAAGATATTCCTTCTTGTTTTATTTCTTTTATTTCTTTTAAGGGGAATGTAATGGAATCCTACTTTGTTTCTACTATTACAACTGACTTGATGTTGGTTATTACTTGTTTGGGTTATACCTGATAAGCCCTACTATTTGGTTGTCCTTTCCTACTTTGTTATGACTTCCTAACTGGTTATTCTTTCCTTGTTTCGGTTATCACTACCCCTCCTTACTTCTACCCATTTGGGTATCGCTATCCTCCTGCTATACCTACTGGATTTGTATACTATTAGCAATCTCTTGTTCCTTCCTGTTTGGATTCCATTACTTGTTTTGTTAGCCCCATCCTGTCACTTTTAATCCTCTGTTTTCTGAATATGGTTACCTGGGTATGCTGCCTCTGTTAGCATTTTTGTTGGACAGGATGTTTGCGCTTTTGTTAAGTTTTCCTAGCTACAATCTTTTGTATTTAAAGAGCCTGCAATCCCTTAAGGATTCAGACTCTCAAGCCTCACAGGACTATTATCTTCAATACTACAAGTTGAACGGTCACTCTATTAGTTCCATACCTTTTACCTTGTCTTTTGAAGACCTATCCATCGACGCTTCTCCCCCTATCCTAATAGTATCTTCAGAGTCCCTTTGGGATTCTCGAGATACTTGGGAGTAGGTTACATATACAAGAGCAGGAGGAAGTTATTCTGAGATTTCAAATTAAAGGATACACTCAAAATAGTATTGACCATGTCTTTGTGACAGATAAGCGGAAGGCCAACCAAAGCAAAATCTGGACTCCCGGGGTGTATACAATATTGGTTGACAATAACAAGAAATCTGGGAAGATTAAGTCATTTCACTGTTTTTATGATCTAGCAGAAACAATTTGTCATGATTGGGAGTCACCATTGAATCCTTTTTTAGAACTACAGAAGAGAATTCACAGTTAAAACTTTTTCAGATTTGGAGCAATCAGACACAGAGTTGTTGAAGCAAAAAGACTTCCAGCTGATGACTGGATCTGGTTTGATCTCCCCAAACCAGGTTTTCACTTGGATTCTTTCAGCAATATCATGCTAGTAGGACTTACTGATATTGGACTAAATTTGGAGAAGCAGCATGAGCTTTGGCAGAAATTCTCCCCTTATGTTCCCTTCGAATATCCTGATCAGTGGTTTCATTCCAAGCCTAACGAAGCTCTTATTTCCTCTGCATAACAAAATCAAATTCTTGCACTAGGAATGCTAAAGGATTAAAAGCTATGTGAGCAATCCAGTTGATCAATCAGTCATAGAAAATTAGAAGAATTAAGATCTATGAAATAGTTGATCGGTAATTTTACCTGGATAGCTGTTGATTTGTTTATTCGACCTTAAACTGAGAATACTTTATCTAATCCAGTAAATGCATTTCAATCTCTTCTGACCATTTATAGGCAAAGGCCATATGGGTGTCCTCTTGGCTCTCAAAACAAGCAAATACCTGTTGATAATAGCTAGAAGTTTTCTAAACTTTCAATTAGCCCAATAGTATTCTTATTCTATAACCTTGTTTTTCATAAACACTAATCCTTAAACTGTACTAGAATATATAACATGTAGATCTACAAATATTACTATAAAAACTCGAATAAGCAGACAAAGTGCTATGGAGTTGAATTAAGGTAAATTAAACCAATCCTATTTGTCAGGTAAGGTGCAATATCAATCTCAGTCTTTCTTGGCAACTACTCCAAAATTATTTCTGCTTCATCTTCATGCTCATCAAGTACTATATAAATATTGTTATTATTAACAATATATTCTCCCTCTGAATTCTTCAATACTTCAATAGGAAATGATGTATCCATGCCTTTTATCGAAATCTCATGATCAGCTGACCCATCTCTAGGAAGCCCTAGACCTACTATCCAGAATCCCTTCTTCACAATCTCCCTCTTCTCAGCTGAAAACTGTTCTCACGCCTTCCAACTGCTCATGTAACTACAATTCGGCTCCATCCCACCTTACTCCCAGTTAAGATTCCTCCCCCTTCCATGATTGCTTCTTCCTCCCATTCTATTTTGTGAAGCATTTCCTCTAATGAATCCTTAGAGAGTATTAGTCTTCATTCGTATTTTTCGCATCCTAGTACCATGGTGAGCTTTCTTCCTTTAACTTGTAGCTTTATTCAAAAAATTACTAACTTTCAGAATATCTTTAAATAGCCTGTGTAATGAAACATTGAGTGCTAATAGGGTAGGTTGATTCTCCAGTACTAGAACCAATTGTTCCTCTAACCATTGGATCATGTTCTGACAATTTGCATAGGCTGTTGGATTAAACTTAACAATGACCTGTAGGTCATATTCTTTCATTTCGGTAAGAATTGTTGACCCAACCCCCTTGCCTCCAAAGTAGATTAAAGGTTTAACTCTTGGTATGCAATCAGCAAAGATGGTAAGCAGTATAGTACTCTATCGCTTATCCCATCTATATGACTGACTTGACTGCTTCCAGATTGTTTTTCTCTGATACTACTGGAAGTGTGACCTTCAATAATTCATATGGAATCGGTGTCTGATACATATCGCAGATGTTACAAAGACTGTACCTACCAACAGCCGCAGGGATATCACCATGACCTCTCTTGTTCCCAAAGCGAAGTTGTGAGTTTCTTCTGTTTAATCAATGCAGTTGAGTCTAGTATCGCCAAAGTCTGCTCTTTGATTGCTGGCCATATTTGTAACTGCATAAAGACTAGTATGATGTCATGACAGAAAACCTTAGAACCATCCTTTGGAAAAGTGGAAGTTGGCGAGTTCCCTCTCACCATAATACTTTTCAACTAATTCCCTACTCACTCGTAGAAACCAGCTATACCTCACTGGTCTCTCACTCTCCCGCTGCTGCCTAAACTCTTCATACAATTCTCTCTCTATTGATATCCGTTTTCTTTGCCCTCACCCACCCAACATCCGGGATTGACAGCTGTTTCTGCTTATATAATAAACAGCTTGCTCCTCCTTCCTCCAGCGTGACAGATTCGTTGCTTGTATTTGCCTTCATGCTGCAACCTCAGACCGTGTTAGTTCAATAAATCGGGTGGGCCGACATGGTATGCTGCTGGTTGTCCAATATGAGTCGATGCGAAGCTTATTATTTACTCTATAAGATCGCTGTAGGTTGTTTGTAGGGTTCCGCGGCATTTGAAGTTCCTCTGATAAGTATTTCCGCTTTGGTCCAGTTGTCTTCTTGATTTATGAGTAGAAGCAGTTAGGAGGAAGAGCTGGCAGTTGACATTGAACCTGGATACGTCCTGATGGCTGATTTGGACTTCATGAAGCCATTCTAGGATCCCTTTTTGTCTTGACTATTTGAATGGGATTTGTTCAGGGATATGATAGGGTATTGGGGATTCAAATTCATGTAGGATCCCCCAGGCATTCTACCCCTCTAATTATAAAATATACTCACAATACTCGCTATCTTTTTTGCTAATTTCACTAATGGCATAATATTAAGACACTTAGTTTTTGGTTGTGAGGTTGACTTTCACCTTATATAAGATTGAGATAATAATATGTCTCAGACTTCTAATATCTCTAAGACACTCATTTCCAACATCCCTGTGTCCCAATCACTAAATTGACTGTCTAGCACAAGGTCCGCTTATTCGAGATTTTACGATACTATATAGAACTACTGAGATCAAAATTAGGATTCATGTTATCAGATTCTTACTTGTTCTAACTTAGGAATTGTTGAGCTATAACAAATTGTTTGTGAAAAAACATTTTTAATGTTTTCTCAAAATTCTTCTGGTTGCTATGCAAACTAAAAGTGCCCATAACTCAAAACATGAAAAACTGTAAGTTTCCCACAATTTCGCCAAAATGCACTCATTTACAACTAATAGTATAAAACTACGCTATGATGCTATACAGTAACTAATAGTCAATCAGGAGGTATTAATTGAGTCTCTTACTAGGAGCCTGTTCTCCAACCTAACTTTTATCCCTTTATTGATAACCTGTAATATAAAACTGGAATGCCAGTTATATATCTTGTAAAAGATAATGCACATCCACCCCAAACTACCCAAGGAGTTTGCAGGGTTGAACAGTATGAGTAAGGGATCATTTCACTTAATTTGCCATCAAAGTCTCCTGACATAAACTCGATTGAGAGAGTATAGAATTATGCAAAATATGAGATTTCAATTTACCAATTCAGAGGAGCTAACCAGCCAACTGTAGAGCAATCAAAATCTACACTAGAGAGGGTATGGCAAGAGCTTCCTCAAAACTATATTAATTCTTGATGTCAGTCATTTCATAAAAAACTTGAACTTGTAATTTTACATAGAGGTAGAAACAACTTTGACTCGTAGTCTGTTAAATAGACTCTAGTAGTACTCTATATTAGCTGTGGTAGTGATTGCAATTTTAATGTGATATGTACTTGGTTGTGGCTCAATCTGCTCTAATACCAAGCCAGGTTTTCTTATTTTTCTCTGGCCACTTAACTACTGATATATGAAAGTCTTTTGGATTATATAAGATAAACAATGATCTTATTTTATAATTATTTTAGTAATCAAATAACTTTTATTAGAAAGGAGAGAAATCTAGCATTATATCTTTTAGGTTGACTTATACTTCTATCTTACCTATTTAGACTTTGCAATATTACTTCTTTCCCTATTGAATCTTTGCAAATCTTAATAGACTGTGTCACAAATCGTGACTTAGCAATATGGACTATTTCACATGACTCACGATTTGTGAGATTATTTATCAATATGATGTTTGATTTGATTTATGTTTATGGTTTCATGACTCACGATTGTGAGGTCATATGATGTTATAACTTTCGCACCTGACTACAAGTATGAGTCAGGGGTTTCATGCATGTGACGCGATTTGTAATGGAATCATATTATGTTTCTACTATTACTACTGACTTGATGTTGGTTTATACTTATTTGGGTTTATACCTGATAAGCGCTACTAATTGGTTGTTCCTCCCTACTTGGTTATGACTTCCTAACTGGTTATTCTTTCCTTGTTTCGTTTATCACTACCCCTCCTTGCTTCTAACAATATAGGTATTGCTATCCTCCTGCTATACCTACTGGATTTGTATAGTAGTAGCGATCTCTTGTTCCTTCCTGTTTGGATTCTATTAGTTGTTTTGTTAGCTCCATCCTGTCGCTTTTAACCCTCTGTTTTTGGAATATGGTTACCTTGGTATGCTGCCTCTGTTAACATGTTTGTTGGACAGGATGTTTGCGCTTTTGTTTTGTTATACTAGCTACAATCTTTTGTATTTAAAGAGCCTGTAATCCCTTAAGGATTCGGACTCTCAAGCCACACAGGACTATCATCTTTAATACTACAAGTTGAATGGTCACTCTATCAGTTCCATACCTTTTACCTTGTCTATTGAAGACCTATCCATCGACGCTTCTCCCCCTATCCTAATGGTATCTTAAGAGTCCCTCTGGGATTCTCAAGATACCTGGGAGTAGGTTACATTTTTTGACCTAAACTCAAGTATACCTTGGATCTTCGGCAGAGGACTGATCACCCTTCGCCTACCTTGACCCTGCAGTACTAGCACACCCCCTTGTTTCCAAGAAGGCCTTGAGCGGACTCCTGGCGAGACCAGCTCACCCTAGCTAGCAACCATTTCGTTTCCAAGAGACACCAGAAGGCACTTCACTAGAGGATCGGTAGCATCCTCCTCCGGACCCCAAAGTCAAGCGCCAGTACCCCCACCTGTACCACCATCTGAGGACTCAGAACTATCTTCCGTAAATAGCAGCAGCAGCGAAGAAGAAGACCAAGACCAAGCCCAAGACCACGCCCAAGCCCAAGCTCCAGACCAAGTCCAAGACCAAGCCCAAGTCCAAGAACAAGTCCAAGAACAGCTCCACCAAGAAGTCCAATCCCGGAAAGAACCAAGCTCAGAATCAGAATCAGATTCCGGTCCAGAGGACGCTCCCGGACCCGCACCCCCAGCTTCGCCACATAGACCACCTAGTCTACCCAGAGAACCAAGAGAACCAAGCCCTACACTAGACGATTTACCTAGTCCACCAAGACCACCTAGTCCACCAAGTCCACCAAGCAATCCAAGCCCTGCACCCATCGCCATGTCAGTCCCCCCTGAGGGAAATAATCGTCCCAAATGGCCTGAACCATTTACATTCACAGGAGAAGGGAAAGACCGAGACCCATTGAGAATCAACTCATGGTTCAACACAGTCCATGGATACATCGCTAGCTTTGGCATAACTGACGATGCCCCTAAAGCCCTGCAATACTATGGAGCCTATTGCAGAGAGAAAGCCCTCGATAAATTTACCCTATATGAAGCTCCCCAAGGAGACCACACAGTTGCTGGACTCAAACAGAAATTCGAGGCCTACTTCCTTCCTTCCACATCCACTGATACCATCTATGAATAGTGGCTACAAGTCAAGCAAACTACCGGCGGAAAAACAGCACAGATTACCGATACTGAAATCAGACTAGAAACCTTGAGAGATAGTCTCCCCCCAGGAACAATTTCGGACTATTCAGCGAAGCAAAGACTCCTAGATGCCATGGATATCAAACTCAAGCGAGAAGTGAAGCCACACATCACTTCAGATACCTCCTTTGACCAACTAGTGGAGATAGCGGAAAAGCGAGATGCAATTACCCACTCTACAGGACTCTATGGCAATTGTCAAGGAAATGCAACGTCTAATGCAGTTTCCCAACAAGCACCCAAGCGCCCCCAGAACAACACCCAGCGAAATCAACCAAGGTTCTCCAACAATACCTCTCAGCATCCAAGAGTATCCAAGGCTGAGAAGGATCGGCGCTGAAGAGACAAACACTGTTACTATTGTGGAAAACATGGACACTACTCCGATAACTGCTTTGAGAAAAAGAAGCATAGGAGCAGCCAGCAGCGAGGAAATGGAGGCCCTGGAGGAACCAGGAGACCCCAGAATGTCAGAAGCACATACCACACCCAGGAAGACGATCCCCATGTGAAGGAATCAGTCACAGTTACCACAAACCATGCAGGACCTAGTGGAACTCAATCCCAAGCCCTCGAAGCATACATCACAGTCAATAGCCACAAACCAAAGGCACTATTCGATACAGGAACCACAGGAGTCAACTTGATATCAGGAAAGTTTGTCACCACCCACCAAATCCCTACCAGAGACCTCGAGACCCCTATCAACCTCAAGATGGCAGTTAAAGGATCACGCTCAGCAATCAAGTATGTTGCAAAGCCTGTAATACAGATTGACAAAGAAAGCGGCGATATCTCTGAAGCCCTAGTCTGTTCCCTGGACAACTATTATATCTTCCTTGGAATGCCTTACCTTACTGCACACCATGCAGGTATAGATTACTGAAAATCTATTATCACCTTCCCTGACAAAGGAATCACCTTGACCTGCAAGAAAGCAACTCATGCACGATTTTCAGCAATGAATGAAGCAGATGCCCCTGACTTCATTTCCGAGTTCCCTACAGTATTCCCTGGCAAGAAGACAGCGGAACTACCACCCTTGTGAGATGTCAACCACCACATCCAGCTGAAAGAGACAATTTCGGACCATAATCCGAGATTCTTCACTTTCCGTGACAAGATCATGCCAGCATACAAAGCATTGATCGAGGACTGGAAAGCTAAAGGAATCATTTACCCATGCGAGGCACACAGCCCAGTCAACATATTTCCAAAGCTGAAACCCAATGGCGAAATCAGACTGCTTGCAGACCTTGTACCCAGGAATGATATTACTATCAAGGACCATGGAGCTATTCCCAACCAAGCCATGATACTCAGAACTGTTGCCAGAGCAAAGTTCAGATCCACCATAGACCTAGCAAACTGGTACTTCCAAATTCGAGTTCTCCACAGCGATGAGAAATACAACACC
>QFET01010407.1:0-11690 GCA_003316355.1 Tuber calosporum | reverse complement strand
GCAGGGATGAGAGATACGAGTAGATTGGGGGGCTGTGATAGTTATGCCGTTGAGGATCGCATTTGGAATAGGGTTGGGTTGGTAGCGGCGATGGGGTTGGTGGTGTCATTGAGGGAGAAGGGAGTGGTGCTCTTTGGCCCGGATGGGGACCCCGAGACAGAGTGATGATACCGTGCATCATGGGATATCATAAGCAAAGTTATGGCTGCGAGGGTGGCGGCGTATGTCAAATTTTGAGACTTTTGTCAGCACGGCAATCATAGTGGAGATATACCGCATATCGAGCCGGAAGGTTTGTATATCTGCTGCTGAATAGTGCTCTGGTCTCCCGTGTGTATTGTACTAGTACAATGCAGTGCTGCATAACATCAAGGAGTGATTAAATTTAGGCCGGGAAGATTTCTATAAGCAGAACACACGGTAGACTTGTGACACAATAAATATGGTATGGTACGGCCGATATTATAATACTTTTGGGGCGAATTTTTTTTCGCTTTTGCAGCCCCCGGGCACAACACGTTGCGCTACGTTTTGTTGCTAAGGATACTCAGAGGGTCATCCCAAGTCGGCGTGCCCATCTCAGAGTACAGGACTAGTTGATACGTCAAGTTCAGGCTATTGCACTATTCGAGTACATTACGATGGTATTTTACAAAGGTGACATGGTAGGTGGTAGGAAGGTAGACAGGTAAATGTGGTGATTATCTGCCTCTTCTCTTTTTTTTCTCTTCCCCCCTTTTCAAAACAAGAAAAAGAAAAACACCATGTGGAACCCCGGTCGGTCGGGAATCAAGCTTTGGGTGTTAGGCTGTAGTTATGCCCGCTGCCAATGATTCAATATCGACAATCTGGACAACGTTAGGTTCGTAAGTTTCGGTTACACAAGGATTAGACGGGCGAAAGTAGAAAGAGAGAAAAGGGAGGGTGATGATTAACCTCTTTTACGGCTTCGACGCTTAGCACCACCGGCCCCTCATGGCCCACGCAAACAGTATCTTCAATTCGTATTCCCATGCCCCGAAAGTGTTTTGGCCATTGCAAGTCGTCAGGGACGTACACGCCTCTACCCACACGCCATCAGCCTACAGCAATCCCAATCAACCAGCCAGCTCCCGGACGGGTGATACAAGGAGACTAACGGTTCAACAGTAACACACTGCCCAGCCCCCAACTCCCGGCTCTTGGAGTAACTTTTACAATCGTGAACATCCAACCCGACGTAATGTCCCACATGGTGCGGGAACAAGATAGTACGTAATTGAGAGGAAGTTAGGTCAAAACCAAGGCTTTTTAGTTCAGATTCCAGCTCCATTTCTGATACTTGGTGGATCTCATCGAGTGACATATGAGCGCCCTCGTGACAGAGGGATACGCATCGCTTTTGCACATTCAAGACGGCTTGGTAGAGATCCTTCTGCGCAGGAGCGAAGGCTCCGGAGATGGGCCAAGTGCGAGTTATGTCTGTTGCGTAGCCTCCGTATTGCTATGAGCATTAGCGGGTGTTAACGGTAGAGTTAGTGGGCCTTACTCCACCAGCATCCACAAGAACAAGGTCGGATTCCCTACAATGTTTTAGAGCGGGAGAGAAAAATTGACGGGTAGAACAAACCTCAATTTACCGTCGTTTCTGGTATAGTGAAGGTGCAGCGAGTTCTAACACATCAGCGTGGCAGAGCATGGCAGGAAGAGAAACAAACCTGCCCACCCGCGATTACGGGTACATAAGCCTCCTTCTCACAACCGCCTATCCGAAACTTATATTCTAGGAAGGCCCTGAGATCGTGTTCCATCGTAAACCGTTTATTCGTAGCAATAGCTTTATTGAACGCTCTTCCAGATATCTGCCCCGCCTTCCGCATGTTTGCTACCTCTGCCTCGCTTTTTAAAACCCGTAACTTGTGCATAATGTACTTTAACGGCAGCACCTTTCTATGTTGAAGCATCTCTATCAAAGATCCTGGCACAGCGGCTGGCGGTGGAGTAATCAGCCTCGCAAATCCAGAAGTTTTTCCAGTTGGTGGGATAGCATCCGCGTATACCGTGCTCGCCCGTTCAAGCATAGGTCGTAAATGATGTTCAGCATGTTCGATATCTCCCGCCTTATCCATTAGCCAACTCCATCAGAATTCCCAAGCAAAACAAACAAACCTCATCTGCATTAAACATATCTAAAGCAGCCTGAACCCCAGACCTCGGACCATCCCACAACTCAGCACGGCCATCTTTCCCCCGAACAAACAGATGAAACGTATGTTTGCCACCTCCGACCGGCCCCGTCTTTTCTTCGCCTGATCAGCACCTTCTCCACCACCACCACCACCACAAGGCCCAAGACCAGGCCGCATACATACCGATAACGCACAAAGCTTCTGGTTCCAGAAACCCCGTCAGGTAGAGAAAGTCTGGGTTCTGGTGAAAGGGGTAAAACACCGGTCCAGAACGATACTTGAGGTGTGAGGCTGGCAAAACTGCCACAGCCCCGTCAGGAAGCTCGGATGCAAACTTTGCTCGACGTGTGGCATACTCAAGTGCTGAGATTCCGGGTGTGACTGTGACCGTCAGTTATGATCAATTGGTAGCTATTGGATAGATGGAGAAGAGAAATTGTTTTTACCCTCCCCGGCCTTGAGTAACCAAGGGTGTGTCTCGAAGCTCGGCTGCCCGAATTTCGTCTGTAAGACTTCTGAGTAAAACCTTCGTGGTGCCAAGGCAGAAGGGCGCTGCAGTGCGAGGGCACGGAGTTGACGGAATATCATTGCAGTTGTGAGAATGCAATGGAGGGGGTCTTTAGGAATGCTGGGTGGGCCAGGAACAAAGTTTTTGTTTTTCCTTTTTCATCTTTCCAGACAACAAGGAGAGCCGCAACACTCCTTATCAGCTCCTTATCGTTATCCGATCCTGATTGGCCGGATCAACCTTTGCCAAGATGCTAGCCTTACAGCCTCTCGTTCAGCGCCGCGAGATTCTCGAGTTGCAAGAGTGGCTGCTACGGTACATAAAAACGGGGACCGCTGCATAAAATACTGGAGTGTGCTTGCGTCATACCCGAAATGAGACTTATCTTGAAATAGAAACTGTAGCCTCAAGACAGACAATCAAAGCTCATTCCTATGGATCATGAACCTCAGGACCAATGGAGAAGTAATAAAATCCCAATTGAAGCCGCCAAGACGAGAAACATCACCAAGAGGGTAAGCAATTCCGCCACTCTCGCGACCTGGGAATCTCGCGATACTGAAAGAGGCTGTAGCCCCTGAGCAACGAACAAACAGCAGATGGGGAAAAGCGCCATCCATGAGCGATAACCATCAACATACATAACCCCCCCCCAACGCCAAGGCAAGCAGCCAGACGAGAGTAACCGCCTCGTTGGCACTGACCGCTGCTACGCTTTGGAGATAGACATTGCGTTTTGGTGAGCACTGTACGTCCTAATATGGTAGACAAAGTTTTGGAAGTCTAGCGAGAATGGGAAGGGAAACTTTAGCATACCGTACCTACCGTAACTACGGAGACACAATTGTGCAAGTTCCCGGGGAACGATATCGCGAGTGAAACTGAAAAAACCCGTGCCTATCATACTTTTGGGAAGAGTTATAGACTGTCCCGCGTATTGCTGGTGTCAAGGCATCTACCGTGTCCAGACATGAAGAAAGAAAGGAAGAAAATAAAAGGAAAACACCTTTTTTCCTCTACTAAAACCCAAAACGCCCATTCCCAAACAGTACCCGTACCCGTACTATCGTACTCGCACAAGTACAGTATATACTCAGACAATCCACTATATCCGGCGCACCTCTAATCTCCGGATTCTGAATCAAAATCTCCTGAGAAGGTCTAGTATTGGCGGGCTAACGTGATTGCGAATACCAGTTGATAAGATCCACAAGTTTCAGCTGGCCCATGCCATACCGCGTCAGGTAAATACTAGATCCAGCATACTTGTACTAGCACTACCAGTGAAACATCACCACTCCAAACCTCCAAAATCCCGAGTGATACCCCATGTCGTGGCCTACCACCCATCCTCCAAAACAATCATCATACCGAAAACTCATCACACTCATCACCATCGTCACGCTTAAGCCTACCATCCCGGAGCTATGCGATGGCACTTATGCTCGCTTGTGCGTTAGCGTTTTTTGGTAAAGCTAAAAGGAAGGCAGGAATGGAATGAATGAAAGTGTCAGAGTCGGTGTGGTTTCTTGGCAGCGGAGTGGTTGTTTACATTGGTTTTTTTATTTTTATTTTTTTATGCGCCGTATGAGTGACTGCGATGCGGTATTGGGGATGGTGGGTGGGTGTTTGTTTGTTTGTTTGTTTGTGAGTGAGTGAGTGAGTGGTTGCCCACATGCCGGTGCCAGATGTTTGTGCGGGATTTTGGTTGGTGTAGTAGGAAGGAGCATTCTTAGATCTTGCTGTTGTGAAGTTATGCGTGCTCAGGTATGGTATGGCATGCATATCTCTCTCTCTTGGGCCTATTGCAGCTTACATATTACCCGCTCCATACCGCCCGCTGGTAAAACACGGTCTTGGAAATCAGTATTAACCTACAGATCCGGCTTTGGCAGCGCGCGACGTCCCTTTTGAAAAAAAAATAATTTGTTACCTGGTGTCGCGGGGTGTGATATTGCTCATGTGGGTTATGCTGTGCTAGTAGTGCTATAGTCGCCTGGAATAGTCACCCGGATTAATATTATTACACGAGACTCTGGAATTGGTTGATGAAAGCGCCGTGCCTATGCTGTACAATGTGGTGCCACTTTACTATCATAGTGAAATTATCAATAGAATAGAACAAGAGCACAAACGTGGTGCGACACAGTATGTGGTGCTCCTCTCTCCACCAGCATCCTTGAAAACCCCTCTCGATCCGTTATTCCGGTGGGCCTCTGATCTCCGAATTTGGAGACAAAAGCCCTAACACGGTGTAGCCTGAGCTATCTGGATGTGTCGGGTCTCATTGACTGACTTTTTGTGATTCCGATAACCCGCCAGCTGAACTTATCGTGGGTTGGTGCGGTGCAAGAGCTTTTACGGTATCGGTACCTTTGCTCAGTGCAGTGCTTGCTCCGTACCAGAGCTGTACTCGAGCACAAAAATTTGCCGTTTCGTCCAAAGCAACCAATCATGAAGCAGCCTCTAACGAGATTACCGTAGGTATCCGGCGGGCTGAACCTCAGTGGATCTATGCCTTCTTCTTTCCAGGAACGTTTACGAATTATCCTCCCTCCTCCCATTTCACTCTGGGTTTGTAGATTCTTTTTTTCCACCTACGCTCCGGCGTCGGCCAATAAATCAAATCATATCACACAGTGGCCCCGCATCTGAAGTTGCATAAAGGAGGAAAAGAAAAAAAGGAAAGAAGGGAAAACAAAATTCGGTTCCTGCATTTAACATGATGAGGATGATGGTGGTGTGCGAGAAACGAGAGGGCGGCTTTACCAACTGTGAGCAGTATATAGACCGACTATGATACCGGTATACACGAGTGCGTAGAAGTCGATCGTATATTGGCGTTCTCCAGCTAGCCAGCCAGAGAAGGTGAGGTTTTATTATTGCACGGTACTTACCGTACCCTACTACCGACAGCGCCTTGAGAGGGGAGAAGGCGCGGCAGTTTGCCGGCCAGCGGTTCGGATATAAATAACCGAGATCGTCACCAGTTGGTGTTACTCGAGCGACTGGGCCAGGTACCGGCAGCTGGCACGAGAAATAGGCGAGTCAGATTAGGGATTAAAAGAAGCAAGATTGGAAGGAGGGTAGAAGAAGGAAAAGAAATCCCTCGAACTCGGAGGAACAGTCGAATCGACGTGGAGGACGAGAAAGACAAGAAGCGAATTATCAATGTGGGGTAACCGAGTCCAATATCATACGAAAAAATAATATCGATGATAAGGTGATGTTTTGTCTGTATCGAACCAGTCATCATGATCTTGTTCCTGAGCCAGGGCAAGCTTCCAGTGAGGTTGGCGGTTGGGAATAGGGAGGAGGGCTGCGTGTCGGTGTGTGTTGAGTACTCAAAACTGTAAACTGAGTGCGTGCCCACTGGACAAATGGCGATGGAAGAGTCTGTCATTGGGTATTTGTTCGGGAGAATTGTTGGCTGGTTGGGGGGGGGGGGCTTATTTTGTCGAAAACTGGTTCCTGCACCACTCGGGCGGGCAATAGGGGGTCTCACAGCGCCGGTTCATCACGGTTCAAAGGGCCGGTTTGTAGTTCATGAACCACGAACTGGAAATATGAACTGCAGTTCTGGTATGTGCCAGCTCTAGAGACGGTACTCAGAACGTTTTGGTGGGTGGCGGAAGGTGGCACACTGGGAGGTCTCATACTAGGCTACACTGAACCTGCTAGAAGCGCAGTACGCAGCAACAGGATTCACATCGTCCAATACGGTACCGTATTTACTCGTTTATCTTGCGGGTTGGCCTAAAATAACTGTTCATTAACTTTTAGCCTAGCACTTGGACGGTACAGTACAGCCGTGAGTGTGTCGTTTGTGTGAATGCTCGAGTGGTATGTTCCCTTTCGTTTCCATCCATCGTTGCACTCCATCTTGTGGTGCTCGTGCGCCTCTACTCGTGGGTGTGTATGATAGGGGTTTTTGTACGTTCCCCCCCGAGAGTGCGGGAGAGGATGGCTGCGATTTGAGCAGGATATCCTGTCTACAAGTACTTCGTAAGGCATTGAAGAGGAAGGAAGGAAGGAAGGAATCAAGTGCCATTCTGATGGAAGCTCCATATGGTGCACTGTCTCGGTTGTCAGTCACGGGAAGCTCCGCACTCCAAGGTAAGTGGCAGGCAAGAGGTCAGGCAGGGACAGCCAGCACTGAGACTGCACCATTCATTTCGTTCGGGGCCGTGGTCCTGGCTTATTGTGCTTGTGGGATATTTTTTCTTCAAACTCTTCTGCGTGCACTCGTGTGCAGGTACAGGTACGTGGTCGGTTGCCTAATCAAGTGGATGGAAATTTGTTCACCTAATTCTTTTGCCTTATTCGGGATAGGGCAGTGTGTCAAGGCAGTACCGTACTCGGGTAAATAGTACGAGCACTCGAGCACGGCACCGTATGTCAGTGCCCCCGATGCTACGAGTATGGCAGAAATTAACATGTCCCTGAGTCCGACCACTGTTGTGCCGGTACGGGTAGGTGGTACAGTAGGTGAAGGAGAAAGTTTTCGCAGCGATCCGAGAGTATGGCGGCGGCACCGTAGGAGAGGGGTTTTCTGCTCCCCCCTTTTCATTTTCCCCTGGAAGGGACGATATCGGATCCCGGTTGACATGGGAGACGTTCTGTCAGCCAGCGCGGGAAGGTGTGACGGGAGCGAATGTCTTTCTGGCACACGTGGTGTGAGCTCGTACGGTACCGTACTCGCACAGCACGAGTAGCACTCGAGCAGTAGTACCGTACAGGGGTAAAAGGGGCCATTGCGTCTTCAATTTTCTCTCTTTACCGCTCCCGTATCTTATTGTCCGACGGTTGTGTTTGTCTCTCTTTAGTGGGGTCAATCGCTTATCTGATGTTTGTCTATCGACAGTGTTTGTTTTTGTTTGTTTCCCAGCGTCGGAGATTTGGATTCTGATGCGAGATGTTACCGGGAAATGTACTGCAACTTACGTGTATATTTTGTAATAAAGGCTTGAATGGAGGCTTTGTTTGGGATTGTGTTAGTACCGTTGGCAAATCTCCGGAAGCTTGTTTGTTCTGAAACACACCATGGCCTGAGAGCGAGGGAGTGAGGGGGATCACTATTCCAGTGGCACAGTACCAGCACTCGCACATACACTTCTGGGGGCAGTGATCCTGCTTGAAAATTGATTTTCGGGGGGGGGTCACGGTCTGCTGGGAGCACATCAAGTTATTGGCCAGTTGTGGTATCGTACTTGCATGCAATAGCATGCAGTCGAAAATGGGTTTTTCTTGTGTCGCCTAATTATTTACCGAATACCGACACGGTATCCCACCACGGCCAGAAACAAGGATGAGAGAGAATGGCCCATGGAGTGCGAGAGTGCGGTCCACGCGGCTCTCTCTATCTGCGCCATGAGGCAGAGCGATTCAACATTCTTGCGAGTGGCCCCCGTTATGTCGAATGACAATGGGGAAATATGGAGATTGGTCCCATCTCGTAAAGTGATTTGCGGTAGGTCGATCCATAGGGGTCAGGAACAGTCATCACTCGAGTATCATACGGTACAAGCACGGTACGGTAAACTGCCGTATTCGATCAGGGCGTTGTCCAGTACCAAGGGCCAAGGTGGCGAATCGCCGTGCAACGGCCGCCACACAAAAGGTGGGTGGATGCGACTTTCAGGAACGTTTACCCGGGATGCAGGTACGGCCCAAATAATAAACCGTGTTACACACACAAACCAGATCTTCGGGGGCAAAGAGAGAAGAAGAAGAAGAAGAAAAACAACTTCAATCAAGGACTGTGGCCAACTTTGCACAGAGGATCCCATATCATATTCTATCGTTGCTCTACTCGCACCCCTGCGAGTACACTGCACCGTACTCGTCATTGCTTGGTCCTTGTAACCCCTATGATTACTCCCCGTACTCGAGTAAACCCTGATCATCATCAACACCACTGGCCCCCTTTGTCCTTCTCACTCGTTGCAATAGAATGGACCTGGGTGCGAGTACGAGTACAAGCAGAACCCACTGCGCTACCGCTACTTGAAACACAAGCGCTCCACAAAGAGTGAAGGGGTTGCCGTGTCAGTCGCCCTCCCTTGATTCAATGGTCATCATTGGTCGAGCTATTCAGATTGATTTGTTCTTGTCGGGTGTTTGCTGTTTCTCCATTCTCCTCTTTTTATTCTGGTCTTTCCCGTCGCTTTCGCCAAACCCTTCATCACCACCTCCACCAACACCACCACACACCCTCCCTTCTTTTCCTTCTTTCTATTCTCTTCCCGCGCGGCTCAGGTTTACCTACAAGAACCAAGGACTTCCTTCCTTCAGAAAATCCCCCGGTGATTTACCTTCTCTTCGTTCGACTTCGCTCGCTCGCTCTCTTCTCTTCATCTTGGCCTTATTTTCTTGTGATATTTTTTTTTTCCTGCCTTCATTTCGTTTCAAGCGCACTCTTTGCTATACGCAATAATAGCCCGCCCACCATCTTTCAATTCTGTCTTTTTTTGCAAAAACAGGTTCACACACGCAGAAGCCCTACCTTCTTTCCTGCTAGCTGCACTGCACTCCTTTTGCTGCATTACCAACCCCTCTCATCTGCCACCGCTTTATCCATTGAGGAAGCACAAACACAGCCTCTGGTCGATCCAAGTTTGCTCAAGCTTACAAAACGACCACCAGCCGCCTGCACACTTCCCCCTCCCCCCGGTGGGCTTATACACCCTTTCTCAACGAGGACCTCCAGTAATCCTTCAACCTTTTTCCCCCAATTCTTTCAAGCATATCCTATCATCACCATCTATCATATTTAGCTACGTCAAAATCGATAAAAAATGAAGTTTCAACTGGCTTCCTTGATCTCCTTGTTGGCTGCCTCCGCCTCGGCTCATTCATGGCTCGAGTGCGTCGACACTGATGTTCCTAACCTTGAGGCCGCGAGGGCTGATCCTTCCCAGAACGTGTAAGCATTTGTTTCAATTTTTTTTGTCGCCATACCAATCTCTCCCCATCCCTCCCCCTTGCTTCTCACTGGCCTATATGTGAGTTTTATGTTAACATTCTTTTAGTCAACAAACATGCAAAGGTTATCCGCGCAACAAGGTTAGCAATAATGACTGGATTCAAGAATCCAAGACCTATCTCTGGGATCTCAACAATGACTCGTTGAATCCTGATGGCCTTGCTTGTCGCCCATCTCAGACAAACACCTATCCTGCCGGCCTTCCTATGACCACAGCGAAACCGGGTCAAACTCTCCTTCTTCGTCATTGGGGGAATGGTCATTCCCGCTACGATATAGGTTCTCCCCTCCACAAGGATCCCGGTCTTGTTCGATTGTATCATGTTGGAAAGGAGATCGAGATCAAATTGAAGAGCGAATTGACAGAGCAAAACTGGGTCAAGGGTGCTCAGGCAAACTTCAGTGGGAATGCTGTCATTCAGATTACCGGTGACAAGATGAACGAGAAGGGAAACTACTTTGCCTGGACTGTCCCGAGTAACCTGGAAAATGGTCGCCATCCGTTTGTTTGGGTCTGGGCTTGGGGTCAAGCTGTCTCTTCGAATCCCGCAAACTTTAATCCCGCTACCGACTACAACAACGCGTTGATAAATTCGTGGTCTACTTGCTTCGATATTATGGTTGTGGATAGTACTGCTAGTAAGTAACATTTGTCTACTTTTTAGATTTAATATTTCGCTAACCCTTTTGTAGCTGGTTCTACCAATACTGGATCCTCTTACCCAGCTCCCTCATCCGCACCCACTACCAGCATGTGCGCCTCAAAGACATGCTTGAGGGGAGGTATGTCTGCCAATCCTTGCACTGGATCCGACTGCCCAGCTTGCTGGTATGCAGCGGGTGACAACTACAACTGCTTCGACTACAAGGATGGCAAGTGCCCATTCGGGGGAGCCTACGATTGCAAGAAGAACCTTCAAACCCGTGGAGCTACTAGATTCGAGCGCATGCCTTTCGAATAAGTTTGGTATCCAAGTAGGATCGAAAAGCTCTCAGTCTTGACGAAACGGTCCTCTTCAATCTTTCTGTACTATTTAACCCCACTCTTGACGAGCAACGGGCTTTTTTCCTGTTTTCTCTATCTTTTTTTTTTTTTTTTCTTTTTTTCTTTTTTTTTCTTTCAACTCTTTCTGGCCTTTTTTCCTTGCCATACCCTTTTAACTCTTATATTCTAGTGACGCTTGCGTCCCCTGGTGGATACTTTGTGATGTGTGCTTGCACAGCTCTCTTCATTTGCTGGGGGGGGTGTATCAATGAATCGTGTATCTTGCTGGGCGGTTATCATAGCATTTAAGGGGTGACGTCTTTTCCTTCTACTGCTCTTCGATTCTAGTAACATAACTTTTTTCTCTTTAAACCTTGTTTTATTTTTCTTGCTGGGAGATACTATTTGGTGGTCTGGGGACCCAACAAATTTTTTTTCTCTGGGATAGAGGTTTGGTATATATTTTTTCAAAAAAAATAAAGTTTAGCCTGGGGGGTGGAATAGCAACAATATGCGTATTCCACCAAGCTTGTCTATTTTGCCACTTGTCAAGTGAGGGCTATGGTATCATATTTCCACTTTTGTCTTGACCTGAATTGTCGTTGCAACTCAGGAATCCAAATGGGTTGCAGCAAAATTAACAGTCCCCACCATGTACAAATATTGCACTCTACTTGTCCCAGGCAAGAAGTATCCAGAAATACGAGTCCTGATTTTGTCTGTGCGCACATATACGCAAGGACTTTTTCCATATATTTTACGATCCCCTGTTTCCAAATACTTTTTGCCTAGGTCAAGTAGGGTAGAGTTGGACCTCCATTTATCCATGTTGAAATTGCTCACTGTACCAGTGATAGTACGGTAGCTTGCTTGAGGTGAAAGGTACGGAGTAGGGACTAAAAAAGAACAAAAAAGCAAAGGCTGAAACCCAGCTTCTTTGGCATGCCCATTTTCACGTCGGATTATTTTTTCGGGTACTGGAATTTGAATTTACACCAGGATTGTGCTGCACCGGTACCCAGTTTAGTGCGGGTATGACTTCGC
>QFET01010401.1:0-13595 GCA_003316355.1 Tuber calosporum | reverse complement strand
AAGGCAGGGTGGCCTCCCCCCCTCTGAGGCCCCCTCCCCTACTCCTTTCTCACATCATGGGTCGGGCTCTGCCCACTAATGTCTCGCGCCCACTCTTCCTCCCCCAGCCCTCCACTCCACTCACCTCTTTCCTTTGTTCAACACAACAGCCTTGGGAGCTGGGATGTGTTTCTTTCCTTGTTTAATTCCTTTGCGGGTTTATCGCTCCCTCCTTCCGTTGTTTGTTTACAGGATCCCCCTGTCTACAGGGGCCGCCTTCCTACCTTCCATGGGTTTTCTTTCTTTCACCCGTCCGCTTTGTCTTCTGGTTCCCCTAGAGTGGCTTTTTATGTTTCTGCTCCTTTGCTCAAGTCCTGTATTATCCTTTCTGTGTTTTGTGGAGGGCGGGACGTCATGGGCTTGGATTTTTTGCAGTGCACAACTGCCTTTGGGTTTTCTTTTCCTCACTTTCGTATCTTGAATACCTATAGTACTTGGTTTTCTCCTTCTTCTCCTCGTCACACTGTTCCTCCCTCTGTTGTATTTCCCTCGGTTGATTTTCCTGTTTTAACCCTGGGAGATCTCAATATTCACCTTCCTGCTACTTCCCCCTGCGTGACTTCTCTCATTAGGAGCTTGCAGCCTCAATCCCGTATGACGACAGGGCCTCTGCCTTGGGCTTTTCACGCTTAAACACTCCTGGTGTCTTCACTCGTTTCCCTTTGGGTGGCTCTTCCCGCCCTAGCGTTATCGACCTTGCATTTGTTTCCCCTGCTCTCGCCCCTTATTTTCAACTATGGGATACTCCCCTTCCCTCCAGCGGTTCTGACCATATTCCTATCTCCATTACCTTCGCTCACCCTTCGGTAGCCACTCTAGCTCCGGCCCCTAACTGGGCTTTGACAGAGTGGCCCGCACCGGAGGAGGAGCCTAAGGTGTTTTCTGTCCCTGAGGCCCCTTCTCTCCCGACGGCCTCCTCCCTAAGTACTTGGTTCGACTGTCACTCTACCGGCCTCACTTCTCTCCTTAAAGAGCACACCCCCGTGTCTCGCCCCTCCCTCCACGCTAAACCCTGGTGGTCTCCTCTACTCTTTACCCTGCGACGGGAGTTTCACTCTGCTTCACGTATGGCTAGATGCCCTGACTGCCTGCCTGGTGCGCAAGACGCTGCCTGCCTCTCCAAGCGTGGGTACTTTAAGGCAATTAAGGCTGCTAAGAGGGCCCACTGGTCTGACCTCCTCCTGTCAGCAACTCCCCGCACTATTTGGACCACTAGACGGCTGGCCCTTGGCCGCCCCACCCCTCGTTTTCCCACCCTCCCTGGGGCCGATACCACTGAGGGTATGAACCAGGCCCTCCTTGACCACTTTTTCCCTCCTCGCCCTTCTATTTCCCTCCCCTCCATTCTGCACCCTCTCGGTGACTGCCCCCCCCTCATAACTGAGGAAGTGGCTTCCAACCTGGCTCGCTCATCCTCCTCCTCCGCCCCCGGCCCAGACACGATCCCGTATTCTGTCTGGAAGAAGGTACACTCTTTCAACCCTTTGATTCTCACCCATCTCCTCGGCCCGCTCCTGCTATTCGGCTTCCACCCTCCTTCTCTAAAAAGGGCAAATGGGGTTATCCTTGATAAGCCTGGCAAAGACTCTTATGATTCTCATTCTTCCTTTCACATTATTGTTCTTCTTCAAACTCTGTCCAAGATCTTGGAAAGGGTTATCGCCTCCGCCTGGAGCCCATCGTCCACGCCGTTGAGCTCCTGAGTCCTAATCAGTGTGGCTCTCTTCCTGGTCTTTCCTCTTTTGACGCCTGTGCTTCTTTAGTTCACACTGTCCGCTCCTTTCAACGTCCGCACCTCAAGGTCTCCACCCTCTTCCTCGATATTAAGTGTGGCTTTGACAATGTCGACTCCTCTGTTTTGGCCGAGTCCCTCAAGAGAAAGGGGGTCAATCACTACCTTGTGGCCTGGGTCAGGTCTTTCCTCACTGGTCACACCTGCTCTTTATTGTTTCAAGGTTCTCCGAGGACCTTTTCCCCTGTTTCTGTCGGCACCCCTCAGGGATCCCCTGTGTCTCCTTTGTTGTTTGTTATTTATATTTCTTCATTGCATTTTTCAGTCCCTAGGGGGCTTAGTCTTTCTTATGTTGATGATTTTGCCATCACCGTGGCGTCTCCTTCCTATCAGGGCAATGTTCGCTCCCTACAGCTCATTTACTCCCGTCTGAAATGTAGGGCCTCCATCCGTCGGGTGTCCTTCTCGGTCCCCAAGACTGAGCTCATGCATTGGAGGACGCCTCTTCAACGGGGGGTACTTGATTTTTCTCCTATCCCTATTGATTCGCTTTTGTTCTCCCCGCAGTCCCAGGTCCGTAGGCTGGGCTACTGGTTTACCACTTCTCTCTCCACTCACGCTCATTTTTCCTGACGCCTCTCCTTTGCCTATGGTGCTTTTTCCACTGTTCAGCGGCTGTCACCCCCAGGGTCTGGCCTCTCCCCCCATTTGTGCCACAGGCTGGCCGTCTCCCCTCTGTTACCTATTTTCCTTTATGGTGCAGACCTTTTGGTGCCCTCCCGCTCACTTTTGGACTGTATGGAGGTTTTTTGGTGTTCTGTTCAGCGATGGGTCACCAACTGTTTCCGATCCACTCCCACCCTGATCCTCTCCGCAGAGGTCTGCCTCCCCCCTGTCGCCTCATTGGCCAGGCACCGTCGCCGCCTGGCCGCCCTCTGGCTGTTTTCCTTCCCGCCCTCCGCCAGTCCTGCTGGAGCTCGCCTTCCACCTGACTTTCCTTCGCTGCTACGATTCCGCGCACCAGATTCATTGCGCCACCTGTGTAGGCGTATTTCCGCCAATGTTATGCCCCTGAGTTGGCGAACGTCCCCCCCTTCACCCCCGGTACGCACACACCTTCCAATTGATGCTCTGGCTCATCTGGCACTACCGCTCTTAGGCTCGTTGTCCTTTGCCCATTTGATTAGGACAGATCTAGTATCCTTTCCCCCCCCTCTGCCACCTGCATCAGCCATGACCTCTGCCTACCATGTTCTGTGCCGGAAACCCCATGATCTCCTTATGGATGACTGGCTCAGGACCGCTCCTCCTCCTGAGTATTATCATTTCCCCAGGGGCCTCTCGCCTCACCCCTTCATGGGCCTTAGGAAGTTCATTGCCGGGAGCGTGCATCAGATACCCTCACACAAGAGCTACCTTGCGGTCCACCCCTCCTGGTTCTCCGTTGGCCTTCCCACCCTCTGCTCCCATTGTGGGGAGGAGGATGAGACTTTCAGCCACGCCATCCTTCGCTGTCCCTCAACGGCCCTTGCACGGTTACGCCACCTCCTAGGTGTCACCGATATTAGCCCTGGGCCCCTCTCTGGTCCTCGCTCCCGCTCCTCCTTGACCTCGGTCGCTTTATCCGCTAGACGGGCACCGCCTTCCCCCCCCTTATGCCTGCCCCTGGGCGCCGCTCCCCCTCCCCAATGATCTTCCCCTCTTCCCCTGCCTCCTCCGTGGCTCCTCTCCTTCATTCTTCCTCTCCGCCTCGGCCGCTTTAGCTTATATTTTCATTGGCTTGGGTCTGCCTAGGTGTTTGTAGTTGTGTTTCCTTTTGTGTTATAAGTTGGCCCTCGGGTCACGGTTTGTTTCTTTTACTTTTTGATTAACCGTATGTGGTGACGTGTCTTATGCAAGGCATTACTAGGAGCCTTAGGGGTGTTCTTTTATTTGTTTGTTCATTTTGGATTTAAGGTTTTCTTTACGCCATATCTCACAATGCATGCGAGTTCTTGTACCTTAACAAGCAATACATGATATAAAAAAAAAATTAAAAAAAAAAAAAAAGACACAGATAGCTAGCTCTTCACGCAACCACCTAAGTTACCTCCTATATTATATCTTACCTATTGGTTCAATCTATACTTTATTCTTAATACGACCATCTGTTTATATCACCGACCGAAAGGTGATTCAAGGAACGTATCGCTAAGGAGCAGTCGCAAGGGCTAGGAGTGAGAGGACTCTGCGTTCCCACAGCGACGTAAGGCTACGAGACCTGACGAGCGGTAAGACCAGCGCTACATATTGTTACTTGTTGCAGTTGAAGAAGATAGTGTGCCTTGTCCGGCAGATTAAGGATAGGTTTGTAACATAAGTATATCTTGAGGATAGTGGTACCAAAATGGGTAGAAGCAAGGAGGAGGTAATGATAAGTAAAACAAGGAAAGAACAAGCAGTTAGGATGTCATAATCAAGAAGGAAAGGACACCTAAATAGTAGCGCTTATCAGGAATAAACCCAATTAAGTAATAACCAATATCAAGGCAGTAGTAATTGTAGAAATATAATAGGATTCTGTTGCGATAACCTTTGCATAGAGGACATGCCCGTTTTGCCCAAAAGTGATGTGAGAGTCTCAACCATATTTAAATAATATGAGAGTAGGCTGCAGGAAAACTATAAGAGCCTACCCACACCTGCAGAACAAGCTTATCTAGCTCAATGGACCACTTGGGACATACTGATCTAGCAAGGTATAGCCAAGCATTAGGGTATTGAACTGATTAGGAGCAAAGGTCATTCTGAATACTGTATACAAGTAGCTGAGATCATAGGCTAGACACAAATAGGTCGCAACCCAAGCTGGCCACCTGGGCTTCAAAGAAACTATTCGTAAATTCTATAATGGACTACTCTTTTTTTTTTTCATAGTCAGAATAAGGAAAAACCTTTTCAAATAATATGATAAGTAGACTATACTATCAGAGGAAATTGACCTTGGATTTGTAAGTAACCTGTGAGGAGAAATCATATTACTCTAAGTCAAATAAGATCCTTACTTCAGTTGGCAGAGTAAAATATTTACACAAGGATATAGTTATTAAACTAGGCATGTTGTACACAAAAACAGAGACCCAGGATATAAATATTGTAGTGCCTCCCAAGATTTACAAAATTAAGTAATAGAGAAGAGATCTTATTATTATCACAACTTTTACTCTGGAAATTTTTTTCAGCTTATTTTGCAAGAGCCTTGCTAGGAAATCTCCAGCTATGATAAAGACATTTAAGCCTGGCCAAAATGACTTGACCTGAGAATCAGCGACCCTTAATCCAAATACAAGATCAAGGACATCAAACCTGCCTTATTCCTCAAAGCAAAATCTAATGAAAAATCCAGGTGATTTAAGAAGTTAAGAGCCCACCTTGGCGCCCAGGGGATAGAAGGTAGATGAATGGTGTTACAAACTTAGCCTTAGTCTGCTGGACAAGGCACATTATCTCAGTCAACTGCAACAGGAAACGATCAGAATGGCTTACCTAACTGCTCTTATGGTCTCTTAGACTTCCCTCCACTTTGAGTAGACTGAGTCTTATCACCACTACCAATTGCGACTGCATCTTAGCGATATGTCACTTGAATTATGTTTCGGTCTGTATTTATTGAAGATTGGTCATAGTAAAAATAAAGTATAGCTTGACCTTATTGAAATTCTTCAATTTGTTTTTTATGTATATTTCTGATGGGAATATTGTTTATGTCTCTGGTTATTTCTAGTTTACTCAGGGAAACTACAGACATTACTAAATCCTAGGGTATATCATATTCTCGGTTATATTTTATGATAATGTTTGAGGATTAATGTGTATATTTCTTATGTTATGTGCGGGATTTCACGGTTATCTTTCCATATATAGTGACCTTTTACCGGTCCTGTATCATGTGTTATCTTTCCCTAAATATCACGCACACTACTTCAGATTACGCATATTTTTGGGATTTCCTTCGTAGTTTTTCAGGGTCAAACATGTTCGCACTTATATTTCTTACAATGTTTTTCCTATTATGTTATTGAGTACATGGAGGATACGCACCTGTATAAATCGCTGGTTGCTGCCTACTTTATTAAGTTAATTAAGGACAAGAACTACTACTAATCTACCTTCATATGATAATACCCCTCATACAAACGTGCACATATTATACTCTTAATACTATTTTGTAATTTCGTACTAATGCTATAAGATTGTGCCAATACATATAATTTAACCAGGTTATGAGCCTAGTCCATCCATAGCTTTACGACTTACACTTACACGCTATCCTCTTTCACAACGAAAAAATTCTTTCCAAAACAAATCAAAAACTTTCAAAGAAAAATCTTTCCTGTAATATCGAAACATCGGCCAAAACAATACATTCTTGTTCAAACATTCTTGGCAAATCGATACGACAAAGTCTTATGGCTCCATGTTGAAATCTGAGTCTTCAGATTCTCAAAACTGAGTTCTTACGGAAGTAAATTTTTCCAACCTTAACCACTCACAAGTGCAAAGCAAAGTACCAGTACTTAGCAACCTAAGCCACTATGCCTTTACCGAGCTAAAATGGCAACAGCAGAAACCACAGTTTCTTCACATCCTCTTCCAGAAATTCCTGCACCAAACCCCAGATCTTATGCCAACAACTACAACCGTAGTTGATCACCCAGTTACAAATTAAGCTCAGTCCCAAATCTAGCTGGGCCTCACAACTACTGGACCTGGTGTGATATCTCCGAATATGTCCGTACGCTATATAATTGCTAGGACATAGAAACGGAAAAGGAAACTCTGCCTGAGGCAGAAGAGGATGAAGATGGAAATAATAACTCTGAGAGAATAGATGAATTTCGCGAGCGCTACCAATAGGCCGCGGCCTACTTCCTTGAAACGATTGACCCCCCAAATAGCTTATTTTGTTGGCCATCCACAAAACACCCCCTGCTCTCTGGAAAGCATTCCAAGATAAATTTGCTAGAGAAAAAAAAAGCAACTCCTTCTTCGAACAACTCAACGCTGTCCTTGATACCAAGTACAATACCTCTGCACCAATTGCAGACTATATCAACAACTACGATACCCTATGGAATCAAATGCAACACCGTTGCTCCTCCTCCCCTACTGATGACCGATATGCTCTACTATTTGTATTCAAATCGGTATTTGAGTCACAGGAAGCCAGAGCAGCAGTTCTTTTCCGCCCCTTTCCCGAGTCGATAAGTAAAATTGTTGATAACCTCCAAACCAAAGAGGACCTTACCTACGATCATATCTATAATAGGTTATTGGACATAAGACCCTTGGTTAGCCCTGAGGACAACAAAGCGTATAAAAGGGCTAATGTTAAAGCAACAGGAAGGGAAGCTCCCCGAAGACCTCTAGCCTCATCCAAGGAATGTACCTACAGCAAGAAGCAGTACCTCACTGCTCGGACTGAGGGACATACCTGGAATGAGTGTAATAAACTCTAGGGCGACAACAAAAAGAAGAATGAAAAGAGAGCTGTTAGTTCAGCAAAGATCAGCAAAAAAGAAATATCAGAACCAGTCAGTACGTCCACATCCCTCCTCTCTACGTAAAAGACTCCTCACATACCCAACTGGGTAATTGATATAGGAGCAAGCTCTCACATGACAAGCAATCTAGACCATCTTAGACACTTTGAACCAAGTACAGGAACTGTTGAGTTGTGCGATGATTTGGTAATAGAATCATGTAGCTGAGGAACTGTCAAGCTCTGCCAAAACTTCAAATGGCCATGTAGCCCCTGTATTCCTTAAATATGTTCTTTGGGTTCCGAAGTTGGGACAAAGTAACTTATTGTTATGGCGCGCTATTGTTTCTTAGGGAAATGGTTTTACTCTACGTAGTAACGGGGCAGATATGTTTGTATATAGGGAGAATAAAAGAGAAGTGTTATAGGCAAAGCATGATGGTCAAGATTATGTTATGCAAGAAGATAAAGCAGTTTTGAACAAGATGACTTACCAACAGTGGCATGAAGCCCTTGGACATCCATCACCATCCTACCTCAAAAGTACCAACTACTCAGACAATCCAACAATCAGGAAGTTCCTTAAGACTAGCAGTGTTAAACCTGCATTTTGTCCAAATCAACAAAATGAAACCCCGAAACAACAAAAATAAGAGGTAAAAATCCCTATGAGATAATCCACTCAGATCTGAGTGGAAAATTCTCAACTCCCTCCTTCAGAAACTCCTGGTACTATGTCACCTTTATTGATGATTATACACGGTAAACCTGTATTTATACTTTTAAGGACAAATCCGATACCATTAAAGCATTTAACCAATTCATGAAAGAAAGACACACCCAGGACAACACTACTATTAAACAATTCAGAACTGATAATGGAGGAGAATATGTCAACATAGATATTACAACCATATTTGAAAAACTGGGTATCATATATGACAAATTACTTCATTACTCTGATGAATCTAAGGGCGTTGCCGAACGGTATAATTGGACCATCATCACAGGCAAACACTCTATGTTATCAGGTCTTACACCGCGTTTATGGGCCGAAGCAGTTACAACTGCTGTATACCTCCAGAACATGCTCCCTAACAGATCTATTAGAAAACTAACGCCCTTTGAATCTCTCTACAATAAGAAACCATTAGTAAATTACCTACGCCCCTACGGGAATAAATGCGATGTCCATATACCTGAGGAGACCAGAAAACCACGACCAAAGTTACAGCCCCAGGCCACAGAAGGATACCTTGTTGGATATACTTCCTCCAGCAAGATATACCATATATACTTACCATCATTGCACAAGATCTCAGAAACACGTCAGATCCACTGGACAACCAAGACAATAGTACCACTGGAGCATAAGGAACCTGCACCCTTATCAGATACCTTTGCAACAGTCTACCCACCTTCCTATCAAACAGGACCGGAACCCGGAAAAGCTCTACCACAGGAATCAAGTTACAAATCAACCATTGAAGTACATCCACCTCCACCACCTGAACATCCTAAAGATTATGACTGTCCTTAAACTCAGGAAGAAACACTGGAACCTCGTGTACTTGAAGTACAACAGGAAAATCCTCCTGAGATATGGACCAGATATGGCAGAACAGTTCACCCATCACAATACTTAGACAGAAATGTCACTGTACCATCTGACAGGGTTCCCAAAAGCTATAGTTAAGGAGTGAATAGCTTGCTTGAGGAATAATGGACCCAGGCAATGGACGAGGAAATAAAGGGACTTGAGAAAAGTGGAACTTTTGACGAAGTAGATAAACCTACAGGACATAAGATTATTGACAGTAAAAGAGTCTTTAAGACCAAGTGATATGCTGATGGTACATTGGAACGGTACCGTGCAATGGCTGTTGCCAAAGGATTCTCACAAGTACCGGGATTTGACCTTGAAGATACTTTCACTATGGTCATCCGATATGAATTACTCCGCTTTCTTCTTAAATTATCTGCTAAAACCAAATTGCGACCACGGCAATTCGATGTCAAATCTGCCTTTCTTAATGGTCAGTTGAAAGAAGAAGTCTACATGTGACCATTACCTGGGTTGTGTAATGGAGACAAAGTATCTCGACTTAACCCATATCTCTATAGACTTAAGCAATCTGCTAATGAATAGTGTGCTCTCCTCAATAGCTACTTAATATCCAAAGATTTTGCGACACCCACCCTCCACCCATGCATGTTTATTCACAGTAAACATGACATATACCTCTCGGTTTACGTTGATGACATCGCTTTATATTCGGTCAACACCCATCAAGCTACTTCTCTCATAGTCGACGTGAACACGCCATTTGAGATTAAAGACTTAGGGGAAGCTACATTCCTACTTGGGCTACAAATCACCTATTTGACAGACAGGATACATCTTACCCATCAATGATACATCAAGTCATGCCTCGAGCGATATAGTATGGAAAACTCACTGCCAGTCTCTCCACCCTTACCTAAAGGCATTCAACTTCGGAAAGGGACAGTGGATGAACAAATACTGGACATGTCCATATACCAATTGATAATAGGATCACTTATGTACCTGCCAACTGGTACCAGACCCGATCTAGCATACAGAATATCCTTTCTCCCACAATTTTCTTCTTGCCCAACCAAAATCCACCTAAAGACCGCTAATCACGTCCTTTGGTATATTCACGTTACAAAGGTCATTGGACTCTTCTGTCCTTGTACAACCTTAACCACTATGAATACCTATATGGATGCGGACTTTGCAGCCAGTCTTGATACTCACCGCTCCGTTTCAGGGTATGTTATTCTGTTTAGCTATACTTGTATATCATGACAGTCAAAGAAACAAGCCTCAATCCCATAATCTACTATGAAAACGGAATATGTAGCTATCTCCCTAGCAGTAAGGCAAATGCAATGGTACATCAAAGGTCTCAGTGACTCCGGCTAACAACTCCGATCGCTTTACATCCCGTTAATTTAGTGCAAATTTTCTAGTAACCAACTATCAACTAAATGAACGAACAAAATATATCGATAACCATTTTCACAAAATATATGAAGAGATTGATAACGGTTCCTTCACACTCCTGAAGGTTGCGTCATCAGGAAACCTTGCCGACATTTGTACCAAAGAACTTGCGAAACCAGCACATCAACTGATGATGAGAATGTTGGGTTGTAGATAATTAGGGGAAGTATTGAAATTCTTCAATTAGTTTCAAATGTATATTTCATACGGTAATATTGTTTAAGTCTCTGCTTGGCTATTTCGAGTTTACTCTGGAAAACTACAGATATTTCTACTGCTAGGGTATATCATATTCTTGGTTATCTATCATGATAATGTTGGAGGATTAATGGGTATATTTCTATGTTATGTGTGCGATTTCTCGGTTATCTTTCCATGTATAGTGACCTTTTACTAGGCATGTATTAGATATTATCTCTCGGTTTATTTCATGCACACCACTTCAGGTTACGTATATTTCAGAGATTTCCTTGGTGGTTTTTCAGGGTCAAACATGTTCGCACTTATGTTTCTACACAATGATTTTCCTATTTTGTTACAGAGTACGGTTACGGGGTAGCCAATTCGGTACTGTTAAATTGACTAGGCCGTACTCGTATCGAGAAAATCGGAGAACTGTCAGGATAGCTTGGTAAAAGAGCAAAATAAAAGACAAAAGTGGTCTTGAAGGCTTTATAACTTGTTAACTTGATATATTGTTAAGGTCTCTTCTCCGTTGCTTGATGATCCCTTAACTACGGGGGACTGCTACCTATTTATATACTTTTCCGAGTACTTATGTTGGCTATATAAAAGAAGTATCCTTGGAAACTTCGGCCATGGTATAAACAGTGCGAACACTGTTTGACCCTGAAGATGTATGCCCCCACTACAGCAAATGATCCCTCGGACTATCTATTTGTCTGAGGGTGTCAAGCACTCCACCAGTAGATAGCCTTCGATCTCTTGGCCAAATGAACTAAGTAAAAATTGATAAAGCCCATTTCTGAACATTATATGGAATACCAGGTGATCAGTCTGAATGGCCGTCTTTCCTGCATATATGCACTCATGTGCAGATGCATTCGGATTATCAAGAATGCAGAATACGTAATATATCCACTTGGATAAATTAATCTGTCATCTTTCACCAAGGCTGAGTAGTTCTGGATACGATCCTACATCTTGCCAGTGTGGGTTGTAGTCAATATAGTCACCTCCCGGCGCTATATACCATCACAACTTTAGACTCGAAAGTCTATTACAAAATCCCATATGTGTAACATCAGCTCCCTCTTCTTAAGCTTCGTCTCGAAGCAATTCTTCCCTTTAATACCCCTTCTGGTATGGTTAAAAAACCTTCTGCAATAACTTGGCCACAGCAGGAAAACCTTTCCGTAGATACTACCTAGCCCAACTGTGGTATTGCCGGATTTTGCTTGTGAAAATTGTTCAAATGTGTATGGGCACGATCTTATATCTATCGGAATATACTAACGCAATACTAAGCGAGATATTGCGGGCACGCCTTGATGAGGAGAGGTAGATTAGGGAATTTAGGTTGGTAGGTAGTCTGTTCCTTATTCTTCAAAGCGAGAAAAGTGGGCGGTAGCCCCTATATATACAAGAGTGCGCCCTCCTGTTATCTAAAAGAATATAAAAGGGAAAAATTAAAGTACGAGCGTGTTTTACCGTAACGTCAGTAGGAAAAACATAAGTGCGAACGTATTTGACCCTGAAAACCTGCCAAGAAAATCCCAAAAGTTTATGTAAATCTAAAGTGGTTTGAGGGGTTTCGTTGTGGATGATAAGACATTAAGGACGGAACAATAACCGTTAAAAATATGTGATAAGTAAGCGAAATAAACCGAAAACCAGATAAAGAAATATACATAAGAATCCTTATCGTAATAATGAAATATAACAGAAATAAACGCACAGTATGTCCTAACTGTAGTAATGTATGCGGTGTAATAGGTATTGCCGAAACACTAACCAAGTAAGAGAATATACGATATGTTCAAGGAAATATTAATATGAAAACGAATAAGAAATTTCAACATTTCCCCTCATTATCTACAGCCCAGAAGTCCCATCAACCGTGTATGTTCCGGTTTCGCTAAGATTTTGGTGCAGATATCGGCAAGGTTTTCTGACGACTCAACTTTTAGTAAAGTGAACGAAACGCGGTCGTGTTCTTCTTGTATTTTGTGAAAGTGAACATGGATGTGTTTGGTACGTTCATTGAGTTGATAGTTTGTAGCAAGAAAATTAGCACCGGTATTATCTGCGTGCAAAGCGATCGGTAAACTTAGTCGAATATCGTTGAGGCCTTTTTGGAACCATTGGATTTGTCGCATAGCCAGTGACATAGCAACGTATTCCGTTTCAGTAGTAAATGTAGCAACGGATGCCTGTTTCTTGGATCGCCACGAGATACATGAACCATTTAAGATAACAATGTATCCTGAGAAGGAGCGGCGGGTATCAAGGCAAGTGGCCAAGTCTGCATCAGCATAGACATCGATAGCGGGAGCTGCGTTGGTTGGGTACGGGTAGAACAATTCTATATTTTCCGTTCTAGTAAGGTAACGAAGAATGTGTTTAGCGGCATTTAAGTCTGCTTCAGAGGGGCAAGAAGAAAATTGAGAAAGAAATGAAAACGTATATGAGAGGTCAGGTCATGTGCTAGTGGTGAGGTACATAAGTGATCCTATTACTGATTGGTAAATGGAGGGGTCTGGTATCCGTATGTCTTCAGTCCCTTTTGTAAGTTGAATGCCTTTTGGTAAAGGGGTAGAAACGGAACGTGAGTTTTCCATGCCATATCGTTGGAGGACTGACTTGATGTATTTTTGCTGGGTAAGATGTATGCCATCTGGTGTATACGTTATATGCAAGCCGAGTAGGAAGTTAGCTTCCCCTAGGTCAGTGATCTCGAATGCCTTTTTCAGGTCTTTTATCAGAGATGTGGCGTGGGGGGAGTCGGCTGCGTGTATGGCAATGTCATCGACGTAAACCGATATGTAGAGGTCGTGTTTAGCATGGACGAACATGCATGGCTTGAGGGCGGATGTAGTAAATCCTTAGGAGGTTAGGGATTTTGCGAAGAGAGCATACCATTCATTCGCAGATTGCTTAAGTCCATAAAGACAACGGTTAAGTTTCCATACTTTTTCTCCGTCACGGTACCCAGGTAGCGGTAGTAGGTAAACTTCTTCTTTGAGTTCGCCGTTGTAACATGAGTACATGTTCCGGTACCTCTATTACCACTCTCGTTAGCCTTTCCTTTG